>VZTD01001942.1:421216-521797 GCA_013397725.1 Rhagologus leucostigma
TCTACCCCGTGCCCGAGGACTCACCATGGTGGCCCGGCCTGGCTGCGGGGTGCGGTGGGAGCTGAGGGCTGCACGGGGCGCACGCTGCGCGACCTGCCCGCTGCACGGCTCGCCTCACACTGAGCCCTGCCCGCCCGCCGGCGGCGCCTCATAAACCGCCTCACCGCCCGGATCGCTCCGCGCCGCTCCCTCCCCCCTCCCCTTCTCCCGACAGTGAACGGAGTTGCGAAACGAGTCCCGGCTCTCCGCGCTCTCCTCGGCAGGGCACCCCGCACCCCGAGTGCCGCGCCTTCTGCCCCAGAGCAGGAACGGGCGAGGTGCGGCAAACAGGGGGAAGCAGCGCTTGTGAAACGGCGGCGGGGAGCGGGGGGAGGTAGAGAAGGGGGGCGGGGGCCGGGGCTAGGGACTATTTCTCTGGGCGGAAGAGGATTTTAGGAAAAAATGCCGAGGAGTGTGGGGACTCCATAAGGAGGGCGCTGATTGGCGGGTTCGTACCTGCAATGCGTCACTCGGACATGCACACTCTGGGCTGGGAAGGCGGGTGCCCCTCCCCCCGCCCGCAGTGCGTGAGGGCCGGAGCGGCCCCGCAGCCCCGCCGCTCCCGCGCCCTCCCGGTCTCGCAGCCCAGGGCGGCAGCCGCGTCCCCGGGAGCGCGTTTGCCACAGCGTTTCGAGCCTTTATCTGCGCGCTGTGCTCCGGCAAGCCTCACCCACACGGAGTTACCGAATGAGATTCGGTCTGCATCCAGCACAGTCCAGAAAAATTCCCACCTTGCGCTGCAAGCTAGAGGTGCGTCGTCGCTTGCTAGCGTTGTTTAAAAGAACAGATTTCACAGAATCAATGAGTTTGGAACAGACCTCTGAGATCATCGAGTCCAACCCGTGACCGAAAGCCACCATGTAACTAGACCATGGCACTGAGTGCCACATCCAGGCTTTCCTTAAGCACCTCCAGGGACGGTGACTCCACCACCTCCCTGGGCAGCCCATTCCAATGTCCAATCTCCCTTTCCGTGAAGAAATTCTTCCGAATGTCCAACGTAAACCTCCCCAGTTAAGACATTTTCCCTGTTCCTGTCCCATTTTCCTTGCTAGGAATCACATATGCCCTGGTCCTGTACCTAAGGACAGGTGGCCAGCAGTTCTGTGCTAAAATCTTGAGTCTTATAAGGGTTTTCTATCAGATGTATTTGGACAAATGGGTCCAGGTGCAATTTTCAAACTTGCACATGTATTTTCAAAGATGATTCAACAGAGAGCTGGCTGAGTCCAGTGACAGCAGATGTACCTGCCCTCTGTGAAAACCACAACACTCATTTTGGGACCATAAATAAATTATTGAACTTTGGGGGCCTGAGTTAAAGTTTTCTGACCCAAGTTTGAACACCAATCACAATACCAATCACATTTCAATGAAAAATTACCTACTTCCACATCTGTTGCAATAATTATTTAGTTGATATTTACACAGTATGTAAAGAAATAGTATTTTATACCTATCTGTGCACTGTTACTACACAAACTAGAGCAATGGCTCTCACTTTGCACACTAAAGAGGTTTTACTCATCTCTGTTCTTCGCAGTCTTTGGTTTATAGGCCATGGAAATAGGATGTGCTTGGAAGGGGACTGTCATGAATAAACTCATAAAACAAAAATTCTGTGACTTTTTCCCCCTGAACATTAATTCAAATTCTCAGGCCTGCTTTCTTTTCAGGATGATCTTGTATCCACTGAATTCAGAAATTAAGTGGGGGGGGAAAGCCAGAAGAAGGCCTAGTTTCCTAAAATAATCAAGGACCCCTTCATTGAGTACAGTGCCTCTCATCCTGGCTTCCTCACTTTGTGGTCATAGGGAATACAGAAAACAGCACCATATACTTAAAGCTGGCCCCCAGCCTTGAAATCTATCTGCAGTTACTGGTTTTTGATACACTGGTTTGTTAGGCCTCCTTTCTCCTTATGTGTATTTATAGTCCACAAATCAAGCACATCTGAACGATTGTCTTTTCAAACTCTGATAACCTTTTTTCAATGCCTAATGTGTACCTAGATGAATAAAATACTTCCAGTACTTGGCAATGACTGCCAAGGTTATTGTTACACACGCCTCCTCCAACCACTGCCATAGGAAGCAGGAGCAAATCCCTGCCTGTGGTCAGGCTATGCTGGATGCAGACAGCTGAGCTTCACTTGAATTTTCCTCCTCCCTTATGCCCCCTTTGGTTCAGTTTTAAGGATTGCTCTGACATTCTCAACTTCTTTACATTTCTAGAGGTGTGAATCCGTGCAGAAAAGTTCTTGACCAAAAAATTCATCACCTGCTCTAGATTTGGGATAAAAGTGGCATAGCAGCGCTCAGGGTGCATGCCTGTCACACCTTCAAATCTGGACCAGACCAGAGCAGAGCAGAGTGCTGGTTGCATCTGTGGAGCAAAACCATCTCCTGTGGAGACCTTAGCTTGGGTTCTGGCAGCAGAACACCCATGGGTGCATGGTGCTGGGCCTGATGTGCCGAGACCTTTCCTTGGCATGTCTTTTATCCGCACATTACCTTAGAGAGGCAAAACATTTTGACACCTAGGTTGTTCAGGTGCCCAGGCTCAAGGAATCTATTGAGTGTGGTAAATCAGCATTTCTGTGAAAGTGCTCCTGAGGGATTTGATGAGAAGTATGTGGAAGGGCTGTATTGAGACAGCAAGTTCTGACTGAGTCCTGTTCCTGGAGTTTGCCACTGGCCATCTTGAGCATGGAGGCTCTAGGAAACATGAGGCCCACAGCGTAAGATGTAGGGTTTTTAACTATGGCCTAAGGGTGTGCTGAGGAGCAGGGACTTGAATGCAAGGGTCTCAGGGAATCTGACCACCATACTGTACGTTTTTGTGGATGTCCATTAAAGGATTTGGTATCTGTAATTTATATTAAATTCTTCATACTCTTTTTAGTTACGTTCAGTTTTCTCTAAATAAGTGGTCATTCAGGGTATCCTCCCTCTGCCATATGTTTCTTAGGCCCCCTGGTTCCTTGATCTCTCTCTCTTCCATTTCTCTGTTCTTATGTGTCTCCTTTTTTCCATCTGCATTTTCCTTCAGCAGCACCCATTTCCTGTGGGTTTCATCACCACCCCCACCCTGCTTCCATCTGTTGAAGAGATCAGCCACGAAGTTAACTTGCAATTACACTACCCGTGAAATTACACCAACACTTCCAGTGGCATTACTAAGCATTAAAGCGAACACCCTGGTAAAATTAATGGGAGAGGGGGGAATTTGCCACTTGCACAAACAGGTTGTTGGCAACCTCAGGTAGGTAAACCAGCAGATCCTGAGGTATACTGGGGTAGCCTAGAGAGGTGGAATTGCTTTTCAGCAGCCTAGCTGACACTCTCTGCAGCCTGCATGTGCCACGAGAGGCAGGGAAAAACATCAAATGACCGGCCCCAGCTGCGGGCTGCGACTCTGACACCTCTGACAGAGCAGTAATGGGAAATGACGGTAATGTCTCTGTTGCAATGGTCAGGTATAGTTCTACCAGCTCGGTCTTTTAACATGATAATTTCTCTGTCTGCTATGTAATTTAATAGATTTGTCAATGTTTGTGATCTGTGGTTTTTTTTTTCCCCCCTCAGTACAGAAATACAGTTTTATAGAAGTCTAGTTTCAGGATTAGGGCAGCAAATGAGAAAAGCAATTTGAGTTCCAAGGTTAGATGAGCTGTATATGCCAGCAATTTTCACAGTTACTCTTTGTCGTATATTTAATATTGTGTAAATGCAATTTATTCTATCATTTTAATAATACTTCAGTGGATCATTTGGACTGATGTATACAGAATGCTGTGCCATGGTACAAAATGCTATACCTGCTTCCTCAAGATTATTGTAATAGTTTGAACAACCTAATTAGAAATTAACTGCAAATTTTATAAGCGAATTTCTGAGGTAAGAAGAAAGAAGTTCTCTACTTATCACAAGTACTAACACTTAGCATTTAACTGCTGCATACAGAAGGAAAATAGCTCATGGCTGTTTTTCCATAATGGGTCTGATTTTTTCCAGCTTTTTCTGTAACACAGAACCTGCCCCCCTGAGAAAGGCCTTTATCCCCAGTTCCAGCATTATGGGCATAAAACTAAGGTGGAAATCAATATTTATCCACCCAGATGTATTTGGAAGGCCCATTCAGCCCTCAGCAAGGAAAAACTTAGTTGGCTACAAAGTTTTAAGGTGCTAAATGAGCTCTCTTGGTTTCTGAGAGCATCTATTGATCAAACAACCCAGAATGCTGAGAACTGGGAGGCTACCCTCGCCTCACCTGGATGGCAGCAGTGGATAGGAAAAAACAGAGGTTTATTGACTGTGTTGGATGGAAGACACCTCCTCTAGGATAAACATGGTTGTGGGAATAACTGCACTTTCTCTTTGCAAGTTGAAAGCCTTATCCTGTCCTTCGTGCCTGGTCCCTGGAGCACTCAGACCTGGACTGCATAGTGCCCATGAATCACAGGGATGGCATTTCTTCCCCTAGGGAATATGGACAGGTGATCCCTCCCACACTTCACTTTCTGTAGGAAGTGCATAGACAAGAGCAGTACATGGCAGAAGGGACTGCCTTACACACTCCTAGAACATGCCATGGCTGTGTCAATGCTGAAGGTGACCCGGGCATATCCCAATCAGGTTTCAGGTAATTCAGACAGGGATACCAAGGTAGCTCTAGCAGCATGGTTCTTTCCACGGAGCACCAGACCCACTCAAGAAGCCAGGCAGGTTTGCAGCCAGCGGATACAGAGCTCTGTGATGGGGATTACCCTGCTCTCCTACTCCAGGCTAGATGTTGTAAAGCTGATTCAAGTGACCTAAAGCTGACTCTTTAACTGTATTGTCACCATTCACTAACACAAAACAAGACAGGAGAGTCCAAAAAGGGAGATGGGTGCACTCACAAAACTGGGAGGCTGGAGAAAGGTACAATATCTAATCATAGGCTCTAGGCTAGGATTAAAAGTAAAAAGCCAGTGGGAGTCACAATCTTTTTTTTTTTCTTTTTTTTTTTAATTTTAAAGAGATAAACAACTGCTTCAATTTTATGAGGATTTCTGGTGGAACATTGTCCATAAACCTGCAGTATTTTCTGTGCTCTTTTGAGGCAAACCTAGCTCTAGGTCTTCATTTCACCAGTGTATCATTCTGGAAGATGAGAATGCTGCCTGGGCAGAGGCAGTAAGAGATCCCATTTCTAAACCATGTTCTTGAAGTACAAGAATAGATAGCCCTCACACTAACTCTGAGCAAGATCTTGCTTTTTTTGTATTTCATTTTCTAAAATACCTTAATAGGAGGGAAAGCATAAGCCCCGTATTTGCTCCAAGATAACAGAAATCTCACAGTCATCATCTATCGTACAGTTCTTTTTTCCAGGGACTGGAAACAATGTCATAACACTTACAAGAGACAGCATAAAGTCCAGGAAATTGCAGAATGTATTCCAATATCTTCAGATTCTGCAAAGGCTTCTTTTTCTTTCCTTTGACGAGCTGTAAGAAAAAGATAAAGTCATCAAGAGTTACCAGCTCTCCCACCCATGGGGCAGGAGCCTTTGTCCATGAGAAGCACCACCCAGTTATTATCATCACAACTTGACAAAATGCATCCAAGCAACTGTTTAAACTTCCCCTCATATGAAGATCTAGGAAGACAGTGGTCAAGGAAGTACTCGGTAATTCTCCATTTTGACAGGAAGAAATGGCCAGAGGAAAAATATGCTTTTCTGGATCTGAAGACTCTTAGTTTTGGTGGCTTTCTACATGGAAGGTTTTCATCCCAACATATTTTTTCTTTATTAACAAACAAAAAAGACAGAATAATAGGTAACTCCTATTAAAAAATTCCCAGGGAGGCAAAGCACTGCTTATAATAAAGTTATATTATATGCTGCAACCTTAATTAGGGCACGGTGCCAAATACCTCTGTGATGAAAAACAAATCGATGTAATGATGCTTTCCCATTACCTTTTTTGGAGTAATTAAGTGTCACGAAATATTTTGCATACTTCTTACTGGGGACCAAGACATATGGGACTGATTTACAGCAGAAGTCAAAAGAATTTTCTTCAAAATCAGTGCAGGTAGACAGACAGCTGCTGGAACTGAAAGTTAAAATATATTTTAATTTCCTAATGACAGCAAAGGGTGAAGCACTTACTGATTGTAAAATTTCAAATACAGTGTAGAATCTGACTAGATTAACATAGTATATCTACTTCCCTTTTCCACCCAAACAGACATTGTTTCACCTAAGCTGAAACTGCTCTGGAAATTCAAACCCTGTCATTTAGTCTTGTGCTCTAAGATCCTGCATGTTTAAAGAGATTTATGTCCACATACACTGACAGTTGAAGAATCCACCTCTGTTGAATTCAGCAGGCTTTTCACTGGCTTTCTTTCAGGAGGTCACATCCTGAGCATCTTACTCACTTTTTCCTCTATCTGCACTCAGGCATGCTTTCAGAGGGGTTTATCCAATGTAAGGGCTGATTAAATACTGAGCAAACAGTTCAGAATTTGGCTGCTTTCATAAATAATGATTCAAAAGTTTGATTTAGCTACAGATGAGCCTGAGCCACAAAAAAAATCGCATCTGGATCCTAACTGTGCCAACTCCCATGGCAGAGATTTTTTTCCCAGCCAAATCTTGGCCTGAAAGTTCATGCAGAAAGACAAACTGTGAATCAGAATCCTGCACCAGTGCCCCGGGTGAAGTGCGTACCAAGATAGCCTGCAGCCCCATGCCAGCTTGCCATTGACCTTTTATCTGCATAAATAGTCGTGACCTTTGGGCTGCTCAAATTAGTGCGAGCTGCTCGAGCAGGCAAGTATCACAGCCCTCTGCTGCTCAGGCTGCATCTCTTTGCCTCTTCCCTCTCGTGCCATCTCCTTCGCTGGGCAATGAAGGCAGGTGGGGACATGGGATGGCTTTCTTACCTCTGGGGACATCCTGTGCCTTGGAGGAAATCCACCACTGGCTGAGTAAGACCGTGCTAAAGCCTCATTACATCAACTCAGTGACACAGAGAAGACCAAGTTAAGGAGCTGACAATCCACCTTTGGATTGATACTTTTCTATAGGGCACGATAAACCTGCTTCTTGCTGTGCCCTCATTATCCTTCATTACATTTAAAATAAGTCCTAAGAGGTTTAAAATCAAAAGAGATAAGTTGTTAACAAAATAGTTATTCTTTTGCTCAGCCTCAAAGTGAGTTCTTTTTCTTAAAAAGAAAAGGTAGATCACTAAACCACTCTAATCTACCTCTTATTCACTGGACTGTATGCTGTGTAGGGTTTAATGCCCATTATTTTCTCAGTGGACCAGAGCTAGCGTGCTCTCTCATGTAAATAAACATTTAGTCCTATTTCAAAATGCATCACTTGTGTCCCTGAAACTACAGCAGTTTTAGTTATTTTTGGAAATAGGTATTTGCACAGTTTTACAAGCACATTTTTTCCAATTGTTTAGAAAAGGTCCTTCAGTTGTTTAATGACAATATTGACTAGGCCTGTGGGGAAGAAAAAATGAGTGGGGTATTTTTAAGGATATAAACCAGGAAAAGAATACAAATATTTTCAAGGTTCTCCAAGACACTGACTGCACAGACACATTTCAAAGGGAGGTTACTACCCCTGAAATTTTCTCCAAAGCTCTTTTTTTCTGATTTCCTCTACCCAGAGCTTTTTCTTTTTGTCTGTTTCAGTCATAGGGCTACCAGATCCCAAGTGTATTTTTCCACATGATGTACATTGTCTACATGATGCTTTAAAAATTCAATTGACTCTTATTATACATTCTGGAGACAGTTTTAATTGCACCAGGGAAAACTGTCAGACAGGTAGGGAGATAGCTAATAAGTAGTCACTAATCCCCATGTTTTTAAAACTAAACTTGAGGGAGCCATCCTGCAAGTAAGAGTGGGAGCTGCGTGCTGAGGCACGTGCCTGCTGCTTTGGCAGATGTGTTGGAAGGGAACTAATTGTTCTGCTGCATCACATCCTTCAGCTCTGCAGTGAAGTCTAACCCACAGCTGTCTGGGTGAGCTGAATTTCACCCCACATTTCAGGAATATTTGCTTGCTGGAAGGGCTGCAGCATCACCCATATGGTCCTTGGTCAGCCACCCAAAAATCAAGTGTCCTGCCCCTCTCCCAGAAGGATGGTATGGACAAGCGCCACAAGTTCTGAGAATGAGTCGCGAGGGTGCAAGACCTGCAGACGCATCTTTGTGGTGTGCAATTGGAGGGGCTGCAAGAGAGGGTAAGGGTTTCTCACTCCTATTTCCATGATCAGTTCCATAGAAACAAGACCTTGTGACTCTCAAAGTTCATTTGCCAAATTACAGCATCTCCCTCTTTAGTTACACCTGAGAAAGGGCATTTATGTTTCACCGGTGAAGCAAAGGAAGGCAGGGCTGGGAGGGCTGGTCTGCATCCCTCTCCTCCAGAGCCATGGAGCCCCTTAGGCACAAGCTGCGCTACAGCTGCAGAGAGGAAAAAATGTGGGCTACCCTTGCTGAAACATTGGCAGCACATCGCTGTTTACAACTGGAATTTTTGCTGTGGGTTTTTACCAATGACAACTTAGGACAGGAATAGGAAACTTCACATGATGATGAGGTCAACTTTTTTCGCTTGTCCAGTGCCCCTAGACGAACACAAAGCTGCTGAAGTTAAGATTTATGATAGCTTGCAAAAAATTGAGCTTGAGCCACAATTTTTAGCTGGCTCTTTTGTGTTATCTTTTATAGCACTTCCAGCAGCATACTCATTTGAAACTTTTAAAAGTAATTTGGGTTGCTTTCATTTGATCCTCATTTCTGCTCCCCCACTTGATTATCTGTGCCTGTCCAGGAGCAATTTTAAGTTGACCCATTCTCAAGTAAATGATAGGGCACTGCGTGTGTTTGCAAAGCATGTTTAACTTGTGTCTTTCATCTGTGATTAATATTAAATCTATTGAACTACATAAATAAGTAATTCACGTACAAACCTGACAAACCGACAGTAATTTCTTCCCCTCAGAGTTTACAGCTCGCAGGTATCTTTTTTAATGGTTTCATTTCCTTTTGTGTACCTGGAGATAAAACCAGTGAGCTAGACAACCATGTGCGGAAGACAGAAAGCTGCTTGGCTGTTGTTCTCGGTCCCCATCCCGCTACACTCAACATACATAAACGTGCATAAAAACATAGAGTGAGAATAGAATAACCACTTTGGATGTCACTTCTGCTGTTGTGGTTTGTGCATGAGAAGTAGACTCCAGCTCGGCCTTCTGGTTTGGATAACGGCCCTGTAAAATCATTTCTACCAAGAGACTAGAGGTCTGGTTTTGTTCTCATGCAAATGAAATTAGTGGAATTATATAAGCATAAAATCAGGGACAAATGAGAGGAAACTCTTATTTGCTCTTTTGTATTTTTATGGAGTTGGGCTCCTTACACACAAGGCAATGCTCTTGTAAGAGATGGAAGGTGGGTTGACAGGCACCTGGCCTCAGGAGGACCACGGCACTTCAGCCTTGCAAGCCGTGTGAGGCACGCACGCAGCTGGCTGTCAGAGGGGGGCTTGAAACAAAATAAACTCCCCAAACCAGGAAGCCCCTTGGAGCTAAGTCAGAGGAAACACTACATGCAGGGGGTCTAGATGAAATCCCATCCTCTCTCCACCTTGTCCAGGTGCCTATATCAAAGCTGTAGGAAAGGATGTCCTTCTAGCCAGGAATCCTTTCCTAAAAATAATTGTGTAGGACCTCTCTTTGGAAGCAACGATGGGAGGCTTTTCCTTAGAATCCACCCCAGCACCACTTCAGGCTGTGTGCTCTGCTGGTACTGGGCTAAAGCTCTTTATCCGTGGGAATTCTCCTCCCTCCACCATTAGCTGCATATGTAAAACCCTGCATAAGCCATTGTAGTCTCTAGGATCTGGGGGTGGGGAGTGGAATGGAAGAAATCTTGTAGCAGAATATATTTAGCTTCCATCTCTTCCAGGATGCTCCTTCACACCTCCCAGTTAAGTGCACCCAGCCCTGTACTGAGCCATGAAATGCAGAAGAACCAGCAGAGCTTTCTGCCTCATTGAAGGGGCTCAGATTTATACTTCAATAAAGCAGCCTCAGTACCTAAAACATAAAAGGGACCCCCCAAGTTATTTGAAAAAAGACATTTTAAACACAGTTTGTGGGAGAGAACCTAAGTTGGTTTCTAATGCTATTCAGCCATACTGAAAATAAAATTTCATGTCTATTCAGAACTCAAAAATGGGATCAAAATTATTGGCTAAAAGGGCAGAAATCACATCAACCGAGCTGCCTTTTGCCTGCGATGTTTGGTCTTTGGTGTTTTTCACTTACCAATGCTGCAGAACTTATTACATGTCCTTAAGGAGTGCTACTGTAGGCAGGGAGTAACCAGCTCATGGTTGTGATCAAAAGCCTGAGAGTGAAATGGACGTTATTCATTGCAGCCACTCTGACTGAGGCCATTTCATATGGAAACAATTAAGAGGCAAAAAGCTTATCATAACAAAGGAATGAGAAGAAAGATCAGGAAATACAAGCAGATTGGATCATTCGCTAAAAATGGATACAGTATTTACTGTTGGTGAATATAATAAATCTAAGACTTGAATTACCACAGGACAGCAGACGGGACTCTGAGCTGCAGATTTTTTTATGCAGTCTAAGAGGAAACAGTTAAGATTAATGGTGAGTGTAAAGTTTATGTCTAGAATGGAACAAAATGTAACTTATTTCATATGTGTGCAGAACGGAGTCTGAAAATAATGCGTTTAAAAAGTGGTCACAGTGGGAAATTACAAAGAAATGAAAAGCAAAGAGGAAATAAAAAAAAATATGGTCCATGAGCATTTCCTTAAAAGCAAGGGGAAAATCTAAATGGACATTGAAGAGCACCCACAGTGATTTGCACATCTTCTTGAGATCAACGTAAATGCAGATGGAAACAGAAAATGGCTAAAGAACAAAATCTCTTTCTAAAAGGTGTTTACTCTTACAGGCAATAAAAACCCGGGGGAGGGTTTTTTCCCACTGCTATCAGAGAACAAGTGAGGCAGTTACTGGAAAGCATATACCGTAACAAAGAATTCTGAAACACCATTTAATATTTCTGTCTGGTGGAGTAATTAAATGAACAAATTCTCAGCAAAGTGATATGAGATAGACAAGACACTGTCAGTCATGCACAGGTGGGAGCCAGGGTGTCCATGTCCCTCAATTCCTAAAATAGTCATCTGTACTTGCAGAAAAGTTTGGAAATCACTTTCAGTAGCTACCAGCACTAGGTCTCCCAGTGCCGTACTGCCATGCCCTGGTGCTGCATGCACACTCACACACCAGTTTTCAATATGTCACAACCTTGGTTGAATGTAACATAAACTTGCATTGTTAGGTGATAGCAAACTGCCATCCAACTGCTCCCTCTTGACCACTGCCTAGGAGACTAATTTCTATTGCTGCTGAAATCAATTTGAGTTTTATGACTGGCCTCACTGGAGCCAGGATTTGGCTTAGTGTCTGGATGTAAGCAGCTAATGGTTTTTCTGACAACAGCTCAGAGATGGTGTAAGTCAAAGCAGAAATATTTAATGCCTTGAGACTGGCAGAACATCCCATTCATGCTCTTAGCTTACCTGGAAAAAGGGATGTCAGGTATTGATGCCTTCATTCCTGTTCCAATACCCTTCCTTCCCCCTTAAATAACAGTAATACATAAGTGGAAGCCATCTCACTTCTTCAGAAAGCTGAGAACTGTGCAAACAGCCACTAAAACTGGCCAACGTACACCAAGCAAAGAGTTGGTTGAGAGAGCACCTGAACCTCTGAACGGGACACCACAGACCCAGCCTAGTGCCTCCACTGTCATCCTCCATCATCCTGCCCTCCCTCCGCTCCCCTCGCACCTCCACGACTCCTTAGAAGTGAAATGCTTCTGCATCGCACTTCTCTGAAGCTGCCAGAGCTTCAGAAAGCTGTGCTGCCAGGCTGGGTGGCATTGGCCCACAGCGCTCTCCCTCCAGCTGCTTCTCCCTTGCTGGAGCATCCCTTAGAGGTAGCAAGCACACCTTCTGCACTTCCTGCTGCTCATCCCCAAGCCACCAGCTTTGATCACTTAGGCAACCACTAAGGCTGCCAGTTGCAAACCCATGTGATTTCCAGTCCTTTCCCAACTTTGGGAAATGCTTTTGCCTAAGCAGCAGTGAAGTGGAGCATGGCAGGAGGCAGGCACTTGGGAGAAGGGGTAGTCCCACGCGAGATGTGAGCTTCATCCATCTGCTGGCTGGACACAGAAAGCAGAGGTTGCAGAACAAGTAATCCTGGGTGCCGTTGGCATTTTAGAAAGAGCTACATATATGACACAGTTTCTCCAGAAGTTCCCTTTAAATAGTAAAATTTCTGCCCATTTGTATTCACAGGTCTTACGATTCTATTTTTAAACAGAATGTAGGTGTTCATGAACAGTGGGTGTGAGACTGACAGCACTAGACCAGAGCTCTCCATTTGCAGAATAACTGCTGCATTGACTACTATGCTGCAAACTCCTGTAATGGAAATACCAAGGACTGAGAGGGTCTTCCCATCCCTGTGCTTATTTTGCCTTTGTCCTTGCAGCTGAAGCTGCCCCAAAGGGAACCAGCAACTAAGATGGGCTGTGGATGCTTGTGTGTGTCCACACGCATGTTCAAACACTTGCTAGAACAGGCACAAGATTATCAATCCTTCCAGACAGTAATTGCTTTTAAGCCTTAGCAATTCATTTGGATTTTGTACTCCACTGCCATAGAAGTAGCTTTTCACATGACTTCTTGAGTTCTCTGAGACATCCTTAAGCAACGTGTTTAGGTCTCTTTTTCCTTTATTTGCTAACTTCTTGTTCTTAAATATAAACAGCTCAGGCTCAGGTACTTGTACCCAACTTTGGAAATACCAAAGGTTCTTACCAGTTTTCAGAGAACACCCTGAAGTACACTGTTGTGCGTAGCTGAGGTAGCTTATGCCTCTAACCATCATTTAATAGGTGATTCTGCAACTGAGAACAATCATGTTGCGCTTCTGATCCTTTCTCCCACTCCAGCCCACTCAGAAACACCTGAAAGAAAACTCCATGGCAGAATCCCTTTACCTGTCCCCTGAGCCATCCATTCTGCACATGACAAGGTCAGGAGTAGAGCCAATACCAATACCTTCCCTTTCTTGAGGCATGCCAGGTATATTACTAAGGGAGTTCCTGTATTTTCCTTCAAGACTATAGGCATGCAATTTCCAGCTATTTCTCTAAACCCTCCAGTCCTCATATGCTAATGTGCTTTGGCTTTTGGTTCAAGTTATTAGGAAGGAATCTTCTTTAGCCTAAATTTTATTTCTTTGCTTCCTTTGAATAATTTAGGGTCAAGTTATAATTTTCTCTTTCTGTCTCTAGGCTTGTGTAGAGAAGAGCGAAATTCTTTTCATTTTTGTCATTTCCTGCCCCCTCCCCCAGCTCTCTGGAATGGTGTTGTTAATGTGCTATGCTTGTATGCTCAGCTCTCTGCTAACTGTCTCAAGCATTGCTTTTTCCTTGCAAAACCAGAAGCGGATCAAAGCATCACGCCAATTCCGAATGCTAGAGAAAGCATAGGCAGAAGCTGCCTGACACAGAGTTCCTCTGAAGGTAGCATCTCTCTGCCAGATCAGAGGGGTCATGGTCAGGCAACAAAAACTGGTAGAGACCAGTACCTTGGCCCTGCTTTTCCATGCTCCATCTGGGAAATCTGATTTCTGAGCTTTGTTTGCTTTCACAGTATTAGAAATGTCTGTTATACAGACAGAAATTCTGTTATAAAATGAATATAAATGCTGTTATGCAAAAAGATCAGGCCCAAGGCTCTTAACTAACTGAGAGCCCAAAGACTAGATTTTGGATGATCCAAGGCCTGCCCCTGCAGAGAAACTGTATGCAAAACAGCAACACAGCCTCTTGCTGTGAGGTCATCTAAGGCTTCTTGTTTGCTCTCCCGATTTTATGGTGGGATCTTTTGTGACGAGGTTCAGCCCTGCCTTCCTACTGTTCATTTTTTTAAAGTACTTTTGCAGTAGTCAGTTCTCTGAAGTGCCATTCTTTCCTTTGAATTGACTGAGAATCTGGGTTAAAGTGACTGACTGATGTGACAACAAAGGAGCGAATGTCATCAGGTCCAAAGGATTTGATATGCTGTTGGTTATAAAATGTACTTGGACAGCCCAAGTTCTGTGCCAGATTAATATTTGATGTCATGGGACTTGACTGGCTGTAACTGAAAGAGCTGGGGCCATTGTTGGGAAAATGGCCATCTCCCTTTCAGGGGAAAGTTAGGACTCATAGGAGCTGACAGCCTGACAGTCCAATCTTCCATTCACCCATAAGCACCAGTCGGAGTGAGCAGTGACAATGCAAGTTTCCCCATATTTAATTCACTGACAGGTCAAATTCTCTTTGTAACCCCTAAGTATTGTGCATACTTTCTATTACCAGCCAGAACTTTCCTTCTTCCCGCAGTTTAGAGGGTATCAGTGCATGGTTCCTCTTGACAGTAGCCACTCCCTCTCTCTCCCTTCTCCCTCTTCCCTTCCAGCCATCTCCAGCTCTCCTAGTGCCTGTGACAGCAGCAGTACCCTGCTTTCTCTGGGCGAGACACCACCACCTGCACCCTCCTGCCTCGGGCTCCTCTGTCATTCAGTAGTGGCAGGCACTGTTCAGTCACGGTCCCAGTGACAGCGACCCACGCAGCAGCTGAATGGAAGCTGGAAGGATGCATGCCCAGTTGGTGTAAGGGCCCCAAACCAGGCTCCGTGGAGAGGGTCCCAAGCCAGTATCCACTCTCAGCACCAGCCTTTCAACACTAGGAGGATCTGGCTTGATGCCTTGCAGCACTGTGCTGGGCAGCACATAGTGGAGTGCAGGGAGAGTCACACAGGAGGACAGAATTTTCTCCAAGTAACAGTCATGCATTTGCTACCATTACTTGTTAAGAGTCATAAAAACAGCACCTAGGATGCAGGTGTGTGACTCTGGCCCTGTCTGTGTATGTGTGAGGCCCCCCTACATAGTCCATGCAGCTGCATACTAGTCCAATATGCTCAGAAATCCTAAACTCTCTCACATAAGGAGAAAACAATTTCGGCTGCATCACCAACACTTTCCGAAAATGGCCCTGTTTCGTCTGTCTCCTGATCCTTAACTTATCCAAAATCTATCTCAGCTAATGAGGACCACGTGCCAGTCACACTTCATTTAAAAAGGGTGGGGGCGGGAAAGGAAGTTGGTGTTGTGGCATATAGATATTAAAAAAAATAAATCAAATAAAACTTGGCATTGTAAACGGAAATCAATGGACTGCAAAATTGTATTTGTTCTAGCTGGATAGAGTACTTGTCGAGTTCCGAGCTGTTTGTCCCTTTCTGAGGAGACATGGGGTCTGCTCCATTTGTACTGTAAATACAAGGCTGTTGTGAACTGAGACTTGAACCTTTCCACCTTCGAAACAGTTTATGCATACAAGAAAAAATTAATCTCACAACATCCCGTGAGATGGGATGAGAACAACAAATCCTAGCCCTTATTTAGAGAGGGAATGAAGGGAGAGTGGGTATTTTGTCCAAAGCCATAAAGCAAATCTCTTAGAAGTGAAATGCTTGGCTTCTGGTCTTACACTGAGAAATTCTGACTATGTCCCTCTTAAAATTCTTTCAGTATCTACAAACTGCAGGCAACATAGTATCTGAACAGTAATAATTCATGATAAAGCACTGTAGTGGCTAGCAGGTACACCACTGCCCTGTAACTCCATGTGACCTTGGCTAGCTGTCACTTTCAGCTCAGGATACCTGAAGGTGTCACAGGGGACAGCGTTGCTTCTCATCTGCACTACACTCAACTGCTGCCTCTCTGAAAACCTGATTCTTGATCTTTTATAAATCCTAAGAAAGCTATCTTTGACCTAAAACTCCACTCAACTAAAATATTTATATATTACCTCATGGAACACACAAAAATATTCCTGTTATGAACAGCTCATCATCACCAACATATCTATGACATCTGCTTTTTGTCTTTTCCCCTATTCTGTTAATAATGATTGTTATTTATATTAGACACAGAAACAAATAACATTTCTTACACTTTCTCACTGACTCTAAGTGCATGTAATTACCATACAAAACCTACATTGTTCTAAGGAATTTTATCAGACTGACTTCATTGGCCAAAAGACCTCCAAAACTGTTTTCCCAGGATTTTCTATGTGCAGTCCTGAGAACTGAAGATTTCATTTCATTTCCAAAGATTGTGGTGTTTTAAATTCATCACCTTGAGGGTGGGAAGCCAATCAAATGAACCTTGCAAGGCTGAAGGAGGTTGTTCTCAGACTTGAGAGGGTATAACTTGGTAGGAAGACTGGCAACCAAGCTAAGACCTGACAACAGGGTAAAGTGAAAGCTAAAAAGAGGAGACAGTAGTTAATGATCACATCTTTTCCTTAGGAGTCCGAGCAGGTGATGCTTGAGATTAGAACAAGTCAGTAAAAGATTATTAGGACAAAGAACCTGGAGTTCACGACTTTTGGCACCATGGCCAGTGCTCTGCAGGAGGAGCCTGGTCATGCCACCCACCAGGACTGTCCTACCAAAGAGCTGTGTCTTCTAAAACCATTCTCAAAAAATTTTAACTGTATGGAGTATGCTATGCAAAGCAGTTATCAAAAAATAGATACCAGCTCTGTCCTTGATATTAAATAGGATCATTTGGATTACTGCAATCAAATAAAAAAAAAAAAAGCATTCATTATGAATGTGAATTTACATCCCTTCAATTGTAGAAATGATCAGAAGAATATCTCATTTAAAATTAGCATTCTTTAAGTAAGACTTAAAAATTGAATTGATTGGAGAATAATAGCCTATCCAACTCTTTCCTGCCTTCAACTCTCTTTAAAATCAGAACTTTTTCTTAAGAAATATATAAACCATTATTATTTTCAGCCCATATCAGTTATGCAGCCCCGATCAGTTTGGGGCGAGAGTTATTTTGGGTTGGTTCCATTGGGATGAGAATGCTGATGGAGATGGTAATTCCTTATATCAGTGCTCTTGATTAACACTGAATGCACAAAGCTCTTTGTCCTCGAACTTTTAAAACCAAGGCCAAACAGAAGGAAGGGGTTTTGTTTGCAGTTTTATGTGTCTTTTTCTTGAAAGCACTGTGCCCAAAATCCCTACCTCAGATTTAGTTTGGGGTCACACTGCTGAGGCCTCCTTCAGCTACACCTGAGCCTGCTTAGCTCTCCTATTTCTGCCTCTTTTCTACCCTCCAAGGAAATTGCTGCCTTCAAGCTGATCTCTACCTGAATGGGTAGGTTAGTCCCTGCCAGACCTCCCTGCTGCTGGGTTCGCATTCCTGAAGGGCCTTACAGGGAGCCTGCCCAGCTCCCAATTGTTTCAGTGATCTGTTGAGACAAAGAATGGTTAACACCCTAAACTCAATCATCACTGTTGTCAGTGCTGTCCCACCGCTACTGCCACGTCGCAAGACTGTAGCCAGAGAGCTCAGGCTCCAGTATCACCCAGCCTAGCACCAGGGCTTCCCCACATTTTATACACCCCTCTGGCATTTCCAGACACTGCATTTCAGAACAAGAAGTACTAGGCCATGGGAACTGTTTGGGGCTTGGCTTTGCTTCTCCTTCTGTGATTATGACTTTGAACTAATATTCTTTGCGATGGCTTTTTGTCTATCTACAACTTCCTGGTATTCACATATTGCACTGGAAAAGCTGTTTAATAGGAACCTACCTAGGGCTCCTGGGTGCCATTGTGCCCAGATGCCATCTTCCATGAACTCGGGCACTCCTCAACACTGCCATCCTTGCACTGTGCTGTCTAGGCTGGGGACAAAGCTCTCAACTGCCCTATGGACAAAAAAAGGAATTCCTTTTCTTCTTCAGAGGCTACATAGAGAGAAATGTGTGTTATGGTAAACGAAAAGGCTATTTGCAATGAATGGACAAGCTCTGTCTGTCAGCATAAAACGTTCACAGACTGGATGCTGAAGACAAGGCAGGTTATTTCTAGGGGATCATAGTCCTTCCTTATTCAGTGGGGTTTTTACCCAGTTTCTTGTCTGTTAGCAAACTCATTTCCCTTATATTTCAGAGGAAATGTGCTGAATGGCAGATCACAGGCCAGTCACTCGACTGATGCCAGCTGACATCTGTACATTAAACCAAATCAAGCGATCTTTGGCCCTAGTGGAAGCAAAAGTCAACCATATGTACACAATATATATGCACACAGAAAGCAGCAAAAAAACCCCCACAACCAAACCCGGGCCAAACCACTCCAAAGATTATAAGTAACTAAGCAGAACAAAGGTCTGTCCCTAAATGCTAAAGATCAGCATAAGGGCTTTTTTTATGGCTGATAACATACCATGCCCCACTGTTAAGGACTTTTTATAGCTGAACAAAACATGACAATCAGTTTTTATGTAGCACATCTCATTAAAAAAATGGGAAAGTGCTCTACCAAGAAGGTAAATATTGTTATCTCTGTTTCTCAGAAAGCTGAGCAGCAGAGTGGAGGTAAAGGTGCCTAAGGAGCATTATTTAGAAGGCTGTGGGAGTGCAAAAGACTTCTCCATCCAACAATCAGAAGTATGAAAGGGCCAACTGTGCTGTACTTAGGTGGTTACACCCACTACCCCGTTTGCAGTAGGAATGTTTCCCAAACACTGCGAGCACTAATACAGCTCCACCGACTGCGCCGGCAGCGCCTGCGGCAGCCAGGGCCACCCCTACGCCAGGGGACAGGCAGACGAACAAGTTCCTGCACCGTCAGCTGGAGTATGAAATTACAGCACTTCAGCTGCTTTGCGGGAGCGCTCTGCGCCTGCCCGGCCGCCACCGCCACGGCAAGGCCGCTCACCCTTCAGCCGAGTCCTGCCACCCACTCCGCCACGGGAGGACGGGGCAGGGGAAAGGGCAGGCTAGGAAGAAAGCCGGGAGGGGGGAATTACTGAATCCATCGCTGTTCCGCTGTCCCATCCTTCCCACGCTTCTGGAACTCCCGTGCCCGTGGAGCTGGGGCCCCGCAGCAGCAGTGCCCAAGGCCGGTGCGGAGCAGCGTTTGCAGCTGCCCGGGGTCACTCCCTGCTCTGCAGGGCAGCCCCAGGGACAGTCTCCTGAGCCCACGGCCGTGCTCCTGACTGTGCTGGGAGGCAACTAAATGACACGGCCGCATTTACTGTTGGATTTCACACGAAGCATGCCACCGGTCTGGCCCCCTGGCTTCCTACACATTGCCAGGGAGTGGAAAGAAAACCTCTTGCCACAGAGTTCAGAGTTCTTCAGCAGGGAGAGAGGACTGGATCACTCTCCCTTTCCTTCTACATGTGCAGAAAAAAAAAACCCTCTCAGGATAACTTATTAACCCAAATTACCTTCCATTCTTATCTCATCGTGCTTGTAAGTCACGCTGACAAGCTTTTGGCAAGACTTTCAGAGCCCTGCAAAGGTCCTCCACATGAATTTCCAGACTCAGTGGAGACCTGCCAGTGCCCATTCCTTTACTTGACCAAGCAGCCTCAGCAAGGGAAGCTGTGGTGCAAGGCTCACCTCTTCCGTAAGGCTGCTCCGTTTGCCTCTGGTTTACCCTGAATGAAACATGATCTACAGTTTCCACATTTAAATCCCAGCAACATCCTCTGCAGCCTGTTGGTCAGTCTGCCTTTCAGCTCAGCGTGGGAAAAAGCTGGAAGCAGCCAGTCTCCCAGTAAGGATGTATATAGCAGACTATGCATCTATATGTTGTCATGGAGATGCCATGGGATTCATCTGAGGGTTTTGCTGGTAGGGTTTCTTCTGCATCACACATTTGTACAGAAATTAGGTTTTGACAAAAATACAGTATCCGAAGTTTTCCAAAGCATAAGTGGAACATAGATCTGTGTCAGAGCAGATCAGGTCACCTTACTCATGATGACTTGCATAGGCCTTAATTTTTTATTTTCCACTTAAATTTCTCCTGGTTTCGTATCCACATAACCTCACAGAGTTCAGAGAATTAAACTAGTCAAAAATAATCGAGAGGAAAAAGAAGCAGGCCATATGTTTTAAAAGCAACCATTTCAAAATGCAAGATGACAGAAGATAGTAGTCTTCTGCAAATACAGTGGGACTCAAATAACCAGTCAGGGAATTGTCCCTAATAGTTAACCTGAGACATCTGAAACCTCCATCCTTTTCCACCTTTACCGGATGTTTTTAAAGGTAAGCAATTTTACTGCTTGTGTCCATCTTATTTTTTTTCCTATTAAAAGTCTCAAAAATATAATAAACATTATTTTCAGTTAAACAGGGATGTTAATTTTTAATCTTTTAAAAGGAGAAAGAATTAATCCATTTCCAAATTGCACCTTGTCCATAAAAGACAAATCACGTAGCCCATAGAAATACTCGAAACAGTGCAGTAAATGCCTGCAATCAAAAGGCTAAGGACCTAACAGCTAATTGTGTAATCAGAAACAAACCTGAAGAGCCACCATCAGCTCACAACCTCCAGACCATCTTCAATCTGAGCATTTTTTTAAAAGTATCATCTCAGTCTTTCTAGATAACATCCTTATGCTATAGCCTTTTCTATCTAACCACACAGTTAAACCTCTCACCTAGCCAAGCTCTCGTCTAACTGCACTAGATTAATTTTTTAATTGTACTTGGAAATGACGGTCTGCTGCTGGCCTCCTTCTAAAGTTATTCAGATTTGAGATTACTGTAGGGAACCTGCTGCATTTTCATACCACTGCCAGTGCAGATCCACTGACTGAGAAAAGCTCCCTTGTGTCTGTTGACATGAATAATCCCCAACCTTTTTAATATAGGCTGCCTTTGCCAGTTGGCTGACACTTGTGCTATGCCGTGAATAAAAGCTATTTGATGACAGTTGAGAAATGGACGTGAGACACTTGCTGCTGTATTTCCTCTGCTCTGTGAGAGCTAGTCCCTCTTATTTGTCATGTGCAGGAATGTAAAGATGTTAAAGGCAACTTGAACGCGGCCACTGATGACATGCTAGTGCAAAACAATGTAGAAGTGAGACCCCAAACCTCTTCTAATAGTCTGCTTCTTATGTCCCTCATATGTCTTTGCTGCCTGTAGGAAGTTCCAGTCGCTCTAAGTTTAAATAACACTAATTTTAATGCATTTACCTAGTTGGAGCATTCGAAGTGTGCCCTCACATCAACAGTAAAGATTCCTCTTATTAGCCAGCTACAGAAAGTTTAAAATTTTCTGTGTGTCATATAAGCAATGGGATTAATAATGCATGGTTACTTACCGGTGACTGCTGTTCTTCAAAAGACCCCTGCATGTTTGTATCTGTGGGGTGTGCACTGTAGGAGAACCACAAATTCCTGGTGTGAAGAACATGCACTCCAGGAAAACCACGTGGGACAGCAGCTCAGATGACTCTGCATGAGCACATGTAGTGTGTTAGTGCTAGCAAGGAAGAAAAAGATAGGGATTTAAGGTGGAGTTGACAGAACAAGAGGAAAAGTGTTTGGCTAACAGAAAGTAGGAGATGGATTGAGGTGTCTGAGGAGCATGAAGAAAAAAAGCAAGATTGAACCATCCAAGAACAAGATAAAATGAGCAGAAAGAGAGATGACTGGGAGAATACAGACAGGAGGAGGAGTGGGAGGTGTGAGATTAAAGGCAAAGTAACTTACAGAGGACCTTGAAGGGGAAGATAGGGAGATTTACATGGAGGCTGGGAGAGACATGAAATCAGTGGGATCTGAGAGATGGGCTGGTGTGTCACAGCTGGGGGATTTTTAGCAGGAGACTTCTGAGCAAACGGGAAGAAAGTCAGAGGAGAGGATGGGAAGGACAGACTTCTGCAGCACAGGCATCTACTGCATGGATAAGAGTCTTTTGAAGATGGACAGTAAGGGAAAGGTAGATTTAAAGAAGATTTAATACATCCTTGTACTTGGGAGACAGAGCTTACAGATAACCCATTAAAGCCCCTTTATTACCAGAAAACCCCAACAGACATCGCAAAGTTTTAAAGGCCTGTCAGAAAGAGGCAGCACATGCTATACTCAGCAGGCAAAAGTCCTCAAAAATATGGTCAGTGGCCTGCAAAAAAATCAACAAGGGCTGCTATCCTCAAACAGAGCATTCACTTGATTCCATTCCAAGCTGATCCTTGCCCTAGGTTTTGCCTTCACTGATAAGTAACATTAAGCAGATTTACAGGTTAGTCAGTTTTCTCTCCATGTAAGTCCTTACCAGAGTTTTCCCTGCAAACCTGACCCAGCTGGGAGAAGTGCTGCCCTCTCCCCTGCTTTCAGATCCGAGCTGAAGCTGACAAAATGCACCTGCCGTAAGGACTCACTAGTAACAACCCTGCACCTTCAATATAAAGTTTCAAGCACCTGATATTGCTGCGACTCTGGCGAGCTCTGCTGTCTCTGCCTGCAGGCCCGGGGCTCTGCAGAGCATTGAGCTCTTAAAGGCACCCAAGGAGAGATGAGGTGGCAATGCTTCTGAGCTGTCTCTGGGAAAGGAAGCCCTGTGCTCTCCAGCAAAATGGCCAAGACAAGAAACTGCACAAAACCTGCTGAAGCTGCATGAGAAAAATCAGAAGCCAGAGAGAATTACTTTCCCCCAAGAAGAAGGAAGAAATGGTGTGCATACACAGACACTGTCCTGAGGGTTATAAGGCAAGACATGGTGACACAATGATGGAATAATTTCCAGATGATCTGTCGAGCAGAAGATGCTTTGGAAAGCTCTTTTAGCCAGATCAGCTTTTGGGATGTCTGACTAACAGCAGTAGGCCATAATAATTATTTTTCAAATGTCACTTCAAGCACAGTTTTCTCCTGATTATCACTAGAGCACATTTCTAGCACGATATATCTTGGTTGTATCTGAAGCTAGCTCTAGGCAAGGATGTTAAAAACAGTATAGCATTTTGCTCTTGCAAGGGAGAAATCTCACAATTAGGCCATCTGCTACTTTGCACACCAGTGACAGCTCGTCCTCCTATTTGCTGACAGAACCAGGGCTGGCAATTAAATAGCAGCCCTTCCTCCCTACCCTCCTCCCAACCTCAACAGCTATACCCCAGTGCCACAGCTCCTCTCGTGCATTCCCCACCAAGGATTGCCTTCTTCACCTGAAAATGGACACGCTGCTGTGCTCCTCTGCCAGATGCCTCTCTGCAGCTGGTCTCTGCCCCTCTTGTTTTGCCCTGGCTTTGGCTCCCTTGAGCCACAGCTCTAGGTGGGGTGGGCTGATGCTGATGTTGCTGAGGATGAAGCTGCAGCTCCTCAATGGCAGGATACTTATTCTCACATCATGTCAAGTCAGAAGGGAGCTGCCTCTGCACCTGGTGTGTCTGCTTTCATGTAGCTTGAGCCTCCTCAAGACAAATCTTCTGTTTCAAAGTAGACTGAGAATATGACTGAGGCCACACCAATTTCAGCCTTCCTGCAGGCAGGAAGAGAGGGTCTCATCGTACTCTGTCTCTACAAGTAACTGCACCCAGCACAGAGGTACCCACCCCGCCCTGCAATGCAGCGGTCAGCTGTGGTGGTGTGGAGCTCAGCACTGCTGGGCACCTTTGCACTTCCATCAAACCCGGCTTCTCCCAGAGCCTGAGCAGCCCAAATCCACATCCTTGCAGTACATCACAGTCCCCTGGGCAAAGAGTCCCCTAACTTCTTCTCCTGTGTGCTCCATGCACAGCACTGGCACCATGGCATGGCAACTGCAGCTGCTGTGTTCTCCCCTTCCACTGCCAGCCTGTGCCCTCGCCCTTGCTGCACTCATCAGGAATCCTCCCGTCCTCCACCCCTCTGCAGAAGACAGCTCTCTTCAGTGGGCTGCTGGCAGATAATCTGCCTGACTCATAATGGCTTGCTTTCTTTTAAGGAAGATGGATATCTCTGAAGTTGGTGATTTCTGTGTCTCTCAAATTCATAATCCTGTGATTGCTGCGGTATCAGCACCAGAGTTCCTCCAGCGCAGCAGCTGGATGCAGCGGCACGCAGATCAACACGGTGCACATGCTTTGTACGGCACAGAGACCCAGAGCAGCGCTGTGCTCCTGATCAGATCCCACGCTTTGCCTTCTTTCAGCACATCAAGCACGTTGGTGTGTTTTCAGCAGGACCTAAACACCCAGACACAAAAAGGCAGACCTGGGGCTTAGCTTCACACTTACTTTTCCTCTGGCAGTTTTGTATAAAGCTAAATATTCATGTAATTAGCATGTATTTCTTTAAGGGAGCTTGTTCTCTTAGTGCTAATCCGGGCTGAATGGCCAAGCACACGGAATTTTGCTTGTGGTGCTGGGTGAATTCACCTGTGGGGCAGCTGATCAATGCAAGGGTCCCTGCACTACCCCAGTGATGAAACGGGGCTTCCTCAGTCCGGTTCGGCGAGCTGCATTTCCCCTTGCTGAGCTTTCCGGCTTGGGCAGACGTTTGAAACGGGAGGTGGTCTGGGTCGATGGAGACGATGTTTGTCATGGGGGAGAGGACGCGTTCCTGCTGCCAGGCAACCGGCGCTGCAGCGCCCGTGCCAATGGCTGCGAACACCTCTGCAGAGGCAGGTCTAGAGAAGGAGCGGCCAACCCGGGGCTGCTGGGGCGGCCCCGTCGCCCCACGGAGCGGGGGGTGCCACAGCTGCTCTCCCAGGGGCCCCACAGAGGCAAAGTGGGGAGATGGTGCTGTGCCCCCTTCCCTGCCTGCCTGCGGGTCCCTGTCCGGGGGCCGGGCAGGGCACTCGGGGAGCCCGGTGCCCGCTGCACCAAAGGAGACTTTGTGCCCTGCTTCCAGCTCTGGTTCCAGTCGGTGCTGCTCAGCGGGACGTGCCCTTGCAGTGCAGACCCAGGGGAGAGGCTGCTGTTTGCAAGGTGGTGCCGGGGGGCCTGAGGGGGTGTCTGCAGAGCCCCTCGCCCTCCCTCAGCATTCATCTTCAGGTGCTTGGGGGGTTCCATTCACCCATTCCGCAGCCAGCTCTCTACTCCTGCCCGTTCACCCCTCTCCGTCCTGTGGCACAGCCTCACTGCAGGGCTGGCACGACCCGGGTGGCTCCACCACTTGCCAAATTTTCACTGTAAGACTGGGCCCTGAAGAAACAAGCCCCTTCTCATCATCCTCTCTGCTGCATCTTCAGCCACCCTGGCAGGGGTAAAAGGAGGGGAGAGAAGAGGGACCCCACACTGGTACCAGCACGGGGAGGCGGTGCTGCTGCTGTTCTGGATGATGAGCTCCAGAGGGAAGTCCTATACTCTTAGCCTGGGTCATTAATTTCTTTCCCCAAACTCTGCTGCAATCTGCCACACACAGCTTGTCAGCTGAGGATACAATAGATTTTACTTGTGACAGATATGCATACACACACATATATGTGCATGAAAAGCTCATTCAGTAGGATTAATCAAAATTACCACAGCATGTGCAAAACAGCAGTGCCATCCGCTGAAAGCACGCCCTTTGCTTGCTCCTTCTGATAAATGATTTTGATTTCCTCCAGTCTCTCACTCCGGGAATATTACTGTGGAGACAACATGGAGATCTATATACTAATTGTTTCAAGAAGTTTTCATGTAGTGATAGTTAGGCATCTATGATCTTACATTCCCTGGGGAAATTTTTATTCAGATTTTCATTTAGCTTTTATTTTACAGTTTAGGGGCAGATACCTGGAATGCTGAGGAACACATCTTGTTCCATCAAGCGTGGTCCTTCATGGACAGGTTTTGGCCACAAGTCCATAACTTATTCAGAGCCATGCAGATGGCATGTACTCTGGCAACTTCGTACAGCTTAAACCCTGGAAACAGCAATGCAAGGTGAGAGAAGCTGAGGGGAAAGGCAAGATCAGATAATTCATTGTGGCTCCCCCTGTTGTAGTTACAGATAGATCTCAATGGATGAAATGTTATCTGCAGAAGTTTGAAGCCAGGGTATAGGAATCCTGTCCCTCCTGGATCCCAGGAGAAATTTACTTGCAGTGTGGGACTAGACCCCGGGTACAGTGAGCAACAGTGCAACAGCACTAGCGAAGGGCCGTTCAGAAACTGCGTTTGTTCCTGAAGCTTCTTCCCATTTTCCCCTGTATTCCTCACGTGTGCTCGTAGCGAGGCAGGCGCCACGGCTGCCCAGTGCAGATGGCAGGAGACGTGGGAGCGCTGCCTCCTCCAGTGCTGGTGGGTGCAGGTGACCGAGCCTCTGCTGGTCCGAGCAGCCTGGACTGGGAAGCAGACTCTGATACAGTCGTGCGCAATGCTGCCTGATGATTCACTCCAACTCGCTTTTCATTCCCTTGGGAACACAGAAGGGAGGCAGGGAGCAGATCAGCACCCCGCAGACAGTTTCCCCACACGTCAGCTTACCCTTCCAGCTAGCCCATGTCCTTACTTAAGGGGAGTACGGAAAACCTGTCAGGAGAAACACCAGTAAGGATTATTGTTAGGAACTACAAAGCAAGGATTTAGCCTACCGCCTCCAGCTCTCATCAGTCCTAATAAGGGGTGAGGGGTGAGCTTGAGGGCTGTCGTGCAAACTGGGCAAGGTGGTGTTGCAGAGTCCTACCAGTAGGCCACTGGGCTGGCCTGGAAATAGTTTCTTCAGCAGAGTAAAAATACCTGACTTTGACAGCCAGCATGCTGGTTTGTGTGTGCATAATTTGCTGTGATCATGCTATAAATCAAGATGAGACTGCTAAAATTATGTATGACCTCATTTGATAGATTATCTAATAAGAAATTTGCTAATGCAGTTTATCACTTAAAAAGCCATACGGCTGCTAAGGATGAGTACTTTACTGCAGCACATTTAAACCTAATTGTCAGAGGAGAAAAGCAAGCGGATTTCAGAGGTGAGTTAGAAGAGCATCCTTATGAGGATGATGTCTTCACTAAATCAGTGGTGCAATGCAGCAAGCAGGGTGGAAAGGAGACTCCTCTGGATAAAGGTACAGAAAGCTGCTAGAGAAGCCTGTGCTGTGTGAGAATACTGCATGGACTCACTGATCAGTAGCACCTTTATAAATGTAAATAGTTGTATCCTAACGGGCATGCTTGCTTTTATTGTTTGATCTAGAGTTATCTTTTAATTTTTCTGACATTTCAGTTCTGTTTCACTGTCTTGCAAACAGATCTAAAATCCCTGATATGTGGAAAGAAACTACCAGCCTAGACCTCTAGCTCTAACTTGCTATTCTGGTTATGATGCCTGTCAGAATAAAAAGAGTAATTGTTTTGCTGCTATATGTTACCATCAAATATTTTTGTTCTTCCAGTCCTGTGACTCATTTAAAGAGACTGAACATCACTTTGACGTACACAAACAGAACTAGAAAGCAGCTCAAGCCAATGAAATAAAGCTTGTTTTGCAGGTTTGTTAATCACTTATTCTGTTCCAATCCCAAATTTGTGATTAATATGATTAAAATATAAATGCTGTTTTCTTTACTGATGTTTTTCTAAAGCTCATTCTGGGGTCTAAATGCCTGTATATATGATACTGTTCAAAGCTTCTGAGATAAACATTAAACCTCTTCACAACTCTGTGTGTGTGTGTGTGTGTGTGTGTGTGTGGAGGGGGAGGTGTTAGAGAAGTGATGATTTTGAACTCCATTTTAGGACTGGGAAAAATGATGTGGAAACATGAAAGAGCTTACAAAGGGCCACACAGAAAATCATTATCAGAGCCAAGGCTAAAGCTCTGACTTCCCTGATCCCCATCTCATCTCCTGACTGCCCAGAGCAAAACTTGCAAACGTCCCCTTTTTACGCCTCCACATCCTGAGCACATCCTGCCTCATTTGTACCCTGCCCAGAAGAGGGAGTTTGTTCTTCTCCAGGGAAAATGATGCATTATAGCAGAAATGGGGAAATCGGATGTTGCTGTACAGAAAATGTGACCACTGGCACAAGAAGGCAGGAGGTAATTTTACTGAGCACTGCTAAGTCAAAACAGTAGGTGACACCTCCACATTGACTTAGGTGTGTGACTAATGATCTGGGATTGTAGAGGAGCTACTGGTGTCACAAGAAAAGCAAAGATACTTGTAAAACACTGTAAATTCCAGGGTCTGGGATCAAGGACCTGAAGAGGGATGTTTTGGTAGAGGCATAAATTAGAGTCACGCAGGGGGACTCTGCATGACATTTGCATAGGAGGCCCACCTAAATGTTATGATGCCTGTATTGATAATGTAGTGCCAGTTGAGTAGCTGGAACTGTTCCTCAAGTAGCTGGGACTGTTCCTGAGAGGCCTGGAGCCTGCGTTTCTGCGTGAACACACAAAGCAAAGCTGTGTGTACACATCTGACTGGAGTGATTTATTTACGAAAGAGAAAAACACAAAGCAATGGCAGTATCATCTGCCTCATTAAATGGCCCAGCTCTAAAGGGGCGAAGCCACTTGTGGGGTAACTACATAGTTCACCACCATGCCACATCACCATTTGTGGCTTTCCCCACTGACATTAATTGATAGAAACTGAGTTAGTGGATTTTACGTTGAAGACACATCTCCACAAGAAGCTGGACTCAGGGCATCTGCTCACTCACCCCAGACTGTCAAATAACTCCCTGATTATAATTTTTGGTCACAGTTGATTTGCCTTAGGACAGAAGTTTCATCATAAAGCTTTCATTAGTCATTCCTTGAGTCATCCTTTTCCATGAGCTCTTACCCCTACCAAGATAAAATCTTGCTATCTGTAATAGTTCTCAGAAACCTACCAGTCAGTGATTCTGTGATGCAACCTGTAGCAACCAGGCAGAACTTACTCCTCCATATTTTATCTCCTGCCAGCCATCAGCAAGGCAAAGTAAAAACAGCTGCTCTGAGCCCACATTATTGCAGTGAGATTCCAAGGGAGAGATGCTGAACCTCACTTAAAGCCAAGGGAGAACCAAGAGAAGAAATAAAAGTTCTAAGCCCTTACCCTTGAAGCTGAATGGTTTTTTCCCTCAGTACACATCTACTCAAAATAAATGCTTCTCATGCCTGCTGGGCAGTAAACCTTGCCATGTAGCTGCATATACTGTGCTTGGCCATTTGGTTAGCAATGCACCATGAAGAGAGACATATCATAAAAATAGTACTGGTAGAAATATTCTTAAAACACCATTTATGGGCCAAAAATATCCTCTAGAAGAAACAGACCGTGAAAGTACATATTGAGGTTGCTATCTGGTACAACAGGCAAATGCTCCTGCTGTGCAAATCAAAAGGTGGATTTTTTTTCTTTGAAAACATTAGGTAAATATTCCTAGAAAGACAGAACTTAAATGTATGGCTGGGACTACAGCATGCATCCACTGATCAATGGTTAAAGATTGCCCAGAAAAATCCAGGAGATGTGGGAAGGGAGCAAGGCTGCAGCTGTGGTCGTACCTGAGGAATAGGATACATTCCTTTAAGGGGTGGAAATCCCACCCTATCACACATTCTCCTAGATCATATGGGAGATCTTTAGCTGAGTCACCAGAGAAGAGCAATATAGAAATTTCCAAAGCTGGAAGGAGCAAAGTTTTGCAGACATCCTATTATGTACAACTTACATAATCTGAGTACTTAGCTGCTTAGATAATATAGTGATAGAACTTTATAGAATTAAAAAAGTAAAAGCGTCTCACAGATAATAATATAGCAAGAATGGAATTAAAGTGCTCAAAAAATCGGTAGAATAAGTCCCATTTTCCTTCTGGCTTTATTGGACATTTCCAAGAGGCAACAAAGATGATGCCTCAACTCCTATAGCCGTGACATCATTTGATGTCATCACACTGAACTGTGACTTCTCAAAGCATTGTTTTGCTTTTGGACTCAGAAGCTTCTGGTGACTTAGACACAAAAGGCAAAGATCAGGGTTCAAACAGTAATCTTAAGAGGACTGTTTTTTTCCTGTTGAACTGCAAGACTTGCACTAACTTCAGTGTGGATTCTTACTCTTGTCTGTATGCAACACCTCATGTTTTGCAAAAGATGAGCAACTCTTATCTCTGTGTACATAAAGATAAACACAAGATCTTGCACAAGTGGCTGCAGCAAAGGACTGTAACTAATGTACAAGAGTAACAGTGCAAGCATGTTATACCTAGAAATATTTCTTCTCTGATCACGAATTTTAGGGTTTATCTATGTTACATAAAACACCGAGGACTTAGATTCTCCACTGGCTTAAGTTGTAGCTCCATCAAAGCACACGGAATTATGTTGATGTGTATAAGATGATCACATATTTGTTAAACATATTTTGGCCTAGATGGCTGATAGACTAGCGTAAGGGAGTAGAAGGAAATAAGCCCTTTTAGAAAATAATACTCCCATACTTCAGTAATGTGAGCAAGAAAGATGTCTTACCTGGTGAGAGATGTACCCTTTTCTTCATACGTACAAGCCATGTAATCTCTAATGAAATAACAACACCTTGTGTTGAAGAAACAGGATGGACACACATATGAACAATAAAAGAGGGTGCTTACTTCAGAAGTGTTTCCTCTACGCTGCTTCGGGTACCTTCCTTTGCTTGCTTTTCCAAAGTAGCACCTCTCTGGTGGTTCAGCTTCTGTGCAGGTTATTCAAGGACACTTTTTCAAGTACCAGTACACTTGCAGGGATAAGGTTTATCTGAAAGGCAGACTATGCAAACGAACATACAATAAACTTATACAGTTCCACATTTTTTCCACTCCAAAGATTGTTCTTCCATCACCTGACACTTTGGTGCAAAATGCATCAACAGGCTAGAAGCTGGTATGTAAACTTCACGTGCCAAACATAGGGAATGCTAAGGACATCCATAGCTGAAGAATTTCCATGGTGGGAGAAGCCTATATTCATGTGAGGGTGGAAAACTTGGTTTACCAACAGTCGGGCCATTTGCTTTGGAATAATTTGATCACTGTTGGCATTAGACCAATTAATACTTTACATGGTGCAACTGTCCTTGGGGAAGCGTAGGCTTCCAGCTTCCTTGACTAAACACAAGACTGAAAAGGACAAGGAATGATAACAAAGGAATTCAACTTATCTACTACCAGAAAGCAAACCTGATTTGCAACCAAACACCTGCTGTTAAAAAATGGTTTCCCACAAATTCCTCGTTTCCTTTGCGGAGTCTCCTATCTAAGGTTAGCCAGGGATTAGAGGTAAGATGCCAAACTGTTTTGCTTATTGACAATAAAAGTCTGCCAGTTCTTTGCAGCAATAGTAAAAAAAAAAATGAAAGGTAGCTACCTGTGGTGCTGCTCTTCCATCATTTTGAAGCTGTTCTTCAGGATATTGTATTACTTTTTGTCTTTATTTATTTCCAAGTGCTATTGCTTGGCAGGCAAAACTCTTGGACTGTGTTATGTACCAATCCTTCCAGCATCTAGGTTTTCACAGTGTTATTAATACTCAAGAACACTGGAACAGATCTAAAATAAATATCCCACTGTACTCTTCACTGGGTCCTATGCATCAACTACCACGCTAGGATAAAGAAATGCTGGGTATTCCACAACTGGATGGAGAACAGAGAAGGGAGAGCTCACAGCGAAATGCTGGGAGCTCGCTCGCTGTAAACAAACAGAAAGGAAGATAAATCAAAGCTGTTCTTTGATCCCAGCAGTCCGGGCCACGTTCTGTTTGGCTCTGCACCGACAGCCAACAGCCCCTTTGCTCCCGCCTTCACAAGGCATAAGGCATCAGTGAGCCTCCCTGTCCTAGAGAGCGGCTGGGTTGGTGCAGCATTAATCAGGCTGGGATGAATCTGTGCAGGCCAAATAGGGCAGGGCTCTTGCTCTATCGCCAAGAGCAGCACAGGAAACCTCTCATGGAGGAGCAGCCGGCTCTGCTGCTCAGTGCTTCCCGTGACCCAGGTGCCTCAACTCCGACACTCATCATGTTTCCCTCTCTGCTGCTCCCAGAGGACTTAAAGGTGTTCCCTCAGATGCTATAATTTAGCCCTTCCAGGCATCGGTCCTGTTCACCCATGCGAGGACAACAAAGTATTTAAAGCTGAAACAGCCAAAGAATATATTCTAGAATCTATGATAAAAGCTACAATTTTATGCACCGTGGAGCATCCATCAAGGAAATGCACAGAGCTAGTGCCACAAAATAATTACATGTGCGGAGCCCATTGTAAACACAGCTTTTATGTGCATCAGCACAGCTGGGGACAGTGCTTAAAAATATAATTATGTAATGCATTTTATGCAGTCCATGAACCATTCAAGTGATACCATCGGTTCAGCAAAATTGCATGGAGCAGGTCTGTACCTATTGGCCTGAGCAAAGAAACATTTTTCAAGAGCATTATTTTTTTTTCCTGCCACAAAATAGATTTGTCTCTGATGCCTACGGGGGATTTGTGTCTCTGTCATTGGCCACTTTCTCTCCTACTTTCACCAATGAAGGAGAAAGAAATGGGGAGTTATTTTTGGCCTTGCAGCAGACTCCAGCATCTAAATCAGTTAGTTCTGAAACCACTTGGGGTGGTGCCGGTTCTGTTTTAATGGCTTTAGAGGGAAGGAATTTGTGATGTCTGACTGCTAGTGAAAGGAAACAAAGCAGCTGTTGTGGGGTGGAAAGGCAAGGCAAGATTAAGACGCTGTGTAAGGAAGCAGGGTCCAGCCTTCAGTACTAGATGTGCAGCACAGGGTGTGCCTAGGTCAGCACAGAGGAGGCTATTACTGAGCCACACAGAGGCTTCAGTTAGCAGGAGATCTCTATTAAAATGCACAGAGAAAGCAAGCTTACAGCTACACTTACTGCTGACACCCTCATAGCCCCTCCCCACTGCAACCCCCCCCATTTATTTTATCCTTGAAAAGCTTACAGTGTATGAGCTGCAAAACATGTAGAGGAAGCTTTGCTTTCCTTGTCATTTAATCTGCAATTGCAGCTCAGTTGAGGTGATGCAACAGTAAAATTTCTGAGACAGTGCTTCACCGTGCTGCTAAAAGATAGGAGCAGCAGCATCCACAGATGTTTATCTGAGACAAAAAATGAGGTTTTCAGATACTACTTAATGGTCATTTTAAGGCCCCAAAGCTTTCACTACTTTGCAGACAGTAGATTATATGTCTTGGCTAAATCCTACGTGGAAAATGATGTTTGAGCTGTCAAAGTCTCTCTAGGAGACCCAGAAGATTGTTTTTTTCATTTAAAGAGATCATTAAAGAAATCTGTACCTAGTTTCATAACACGAGATCCACAGGTGGGAGTAGCGAGATAGCTTCTTCAGCTAGCCAGGAGCTGCCTGGCACAGAAACAGGACTTGATGCTAATTTCTAAATACAGGATCTGATATCTGAAAAGAGATTTCCTTTTTTCTGTTAGATGCTGGGTCATGTGTAGCATACAGAAAAGGAGAGTGGGGACCAAAATCCTGGTGTCTGCATTCCTGATTGCGTGCTGGCATCATTGAGAAAGAGAGACATAGCTCCTTGCTTCCTCACTCCCTTCCTATGAATATTGTATTTCCCTTTGCTTAGTGGGACGGCATTGATCAGAAGACGGAAGATATGACAGCCAGAGGAGTCCATCTCTGGCTGCAGCATGGCACAGCAGAGCCAAGCGGGAGCGCTGCTGTTGGATCACATCCGGACGATCAGCAGTGCTCGACAGAATAGCTGTTTGTCTGACAGACAGGCACAGGCATCGTCCAGCTACACTTTCAAAAGGAAGCAAATACAGCACTGTTTGAAAAATCTCAGAATTGCCAATGTTTGATTCCAGAGCTCCTAAGGTATTTAAATGTTTCCTTCCCTGTGGAATTGTCTGTAAAATACATTTTGTAGCTGAAGCTCTTTGTGTTCTCTGTGGCAGATTGTGCAGATATGCAGTGCATACCACCTCATTTCAGAGAAAGCTAGGGCAGCTATCAATGCCTTGCTTCCACTGCACAGCTTGCTGGCACGTGTTGGTGACCATATTTCATGTCACATTACACAAGGAAGATAAGGTTTCCCATGAACAATTTAAGTAAGCAAATATACACACACATATATATTGCATAGATACTGAGCAGAATCTTTATACATTACTAGGGAAAGATTGATTTGGGGGAGGTCTAAGCAGTTAGATGGTTTCTGTAATTAAACTTGAGGAAAAGCAAACTTTTGCATTTTTAAAATCATTCAGCATGTGGTTTTAAAAATTGCACGCAGTGGAATTTTTTCTGAGGAACTTTATCGACACAATTACTGCTTTGCAGCACAATATGTACAGTGTAGTCAGTCAAAATGAAACTATTACCTCCTATCATGCACACAAACAGAAGGTATAAATAACAGTACTTTAAAATTAATTTTCTGAGCAGAATTGGTCAGTGGCCAACTAAAAAGTCCTTCAGTCTGTAGTACCAGTATCAAATGTAGAAGTTTTATGGTAGGGATGTTTTTTAAGATGCAACATTTTATATTCTCATGGGAATTTGTAATTGTCCTCTTGAATGCACTTGATAATTTAGAGCAAGGCCTATTTAACACAATGCCTGCAGACAGTGAGCTGGATTTTCAAAACCACACTGTTGAGCAAACACAGTCACAAGGTTATATGTCTGTGGCTTGTTTATGCAGGAGATAATTCCTTTGTAAGTCAGGTTCAGAATGTGTGATACCAACAGGTGAAGACCAAGCTCTTCTTTATATGTCTTGTCTAATCCAACTGGTGCGGTATAAAATGAGTTGAAAAATTTGCAGTTTTGGACCCTAAAATGCTATACTTACTACCTTGCAAAGGAAACATGTTAAGTAGAGTACTGTCAGCAGATGAGACATGGGGAAGAGGCAGGAATGAACAGGCAATGCAACTTCCTCAGGATCACATAACAGCTTTGTAGAGGAATTCACAGCAGAGCCCCTGACTTGTGTTCCACAGATTGCTAACCACTCTCAGGTCCACACTGCTCGCAGTGTATATAGAATATCCCAACACTGCTCTACCACAGAAGCAGCAGAGACCACATTCACTGAATATTTGTTAAACAGATCTGGTTTAAAGTTCTTAACAAAAATGTTACTTGAAACGGTATGCTCTATCCAAGGGCATTCAACACAGCTTTATGGCCTAACAGCAAATTTGATTACAAAAAACACTTTCAAATGGAATGTGTTTTATATGATCACAGGGAACCTTCAAAACACAAAATTAAATAATTTATGTCTGTACCTTCTGGGTGAAGCCTAGCTGTGCATTCAGAGGTAGGATGCAGGCAGAATGTTGTGTCCTAGAAAGAAGAACAAATGCTACTTCTACCTTTTGGAGAGAACAGAGAATCCCAACGCTGACATGAGCATGGAAAAAAAAAAATAGTTAAAAGCACAGAGAATCCTTCAGACTGTGTGTGTAGACACTTTCGAATATCCATAAAGAGGTTAGTGCTAACTATATTTATTAGTTAGCAGAAGTACCTAGGTGTAACTAAAACTCTGATTCCTTGAAGCCAGTCACTCGTTCTTAAAATATGGTACGTATGTGAAACTGTTACCTCTTCCAAAAGAGACAACCACCTTGGCACAGCAGAGTAAGTAATACTGCAGGGTAAATGGTGGGATTTGGTCACAGGTCTGAAGGAGTGTTGTAAGGAGAACCCATCAACCTCTTGCCCTTAAATTCCTTCAGTGCTCTTCCTTTAATCCCTCATACTAATGTTATTTATACAGTGTTTTTAAAAGTGGTTTCTAATTTCAGGTGCCTCACTGAAATCACCCAACTACTAGAGGTTTGCACACATCAATCTCACTCCAACTGAGATAATGGAAGCAATGGGCAATACCTAGTCCCATCTCCTTCCCTATGGTTGCAGTAACACATTCCCACTTTTTCAAACACCACTACTCAGCACAAATGGCTACTCAAACTGTATTTCCTTAAAAAGGTGGGAAATGGGGAAGCACTGGCTATTTGGGGACTTCCAGGCGAAATATGTTTTTAAAGTAAGAAGATTTCATGAAGGAAAAACATTGAGCAAAATGCCACAGCCAGTCCAAATAGTTACAGAGAAGAAGAAATGTGAAACTCAAACCCAACTTGTAACTGTATCTTGACAGTGTGCAGTTGCAGGTAATAATTGTCTTCACAGCCCAAATTCTCATGCACTTCCCAGCCCATGAAATGGACAGCTGAGAACACAATCGTCCTGACTGGCAGACAGAGCAGGTGGATGGCAGCTTTGAACCACTTGGAAACTACAAAAGAGACTCAGCCTTTAGAACAAGTAGGTGCTGGTCAGCCTCTTCCATGATGACCCTCCAAGGCACCTCATAATGAGGTTATTTCCTTTTCCTCACTACGCACAACAACAAAAGTGGTGGTATGTCCTCATCAACAAGCAGGACAACAAAACAACTTTTAAGTTGTTACTGTTTTAAGGACAAGGAGAAGGTGATAACCAGCTTCTACCTGCGGCACCGTGTAAGAGCACTGTGAGTGTTTCTTGCTGCTTTGGAAACGGTAGGTAGATGTGGGGAAAAGTTCACAGAAGTTCTTACCCTGCATCCTATCCTGAATTTTCTAGAATTCATGGCTTCTACTTGGACCTAAAGCCAGTTTTGAGTATTCACTTACCAGGCACATGCAGGTGAGAAATTGGTCCGTTATGGAGTCAGAGAGTTAAAGGCAAGAATGGACCACTACAATCACCCTTTCTAATCTCCAATGTATTTAATTTCAATTCAGTAACTCCATAAAAAACCACATAATCGTGCCTAATGCATCATTGCTAGATGCCTAGCCATCTATTTAAGTAAATATCTGGCTAAAACACGTATTCTGAAAAGTTATTAATTCTTGTCTTAAAGAAGAGGTTATGAACAATCACTCCTTAGGAGGTTTTTATTAGTAACAAAAATAATTTCAAAAATAAGACAAATTTCTAACTTGAACCTACTTGCCCTCAGGTTACAGATGTATGAGACATACTTCACCAGTCTCCACACATTCCCTTGAGCCATTCAATCATTTTTTGGTAGTACCATCTTACCATGGTAAGACTTTGTACTGAGCAAGCCAGTTTCTAATCTTCTTCCTGATAAAGCTCAACCAGCTCTCCACTGACGCTCTCTACTAAAGATCCCAGGACCCAAATCTGTTTGTGGCTTTCTGTGAAATCTTTAATCAATACCTAGGCAACTAAAATATCTGTTACAAAATAAAGGATATTGAGACAGAAGAGGGGCATACGAGGAGGAGTGTGCACTTTAAACAGCAAGTCTACGGCATTACAAAATACAGTGTTCAGGTCTAGACTTCATGTGTTTTACTCTCTTTTCTTAAGTTCCAATCTTACCTTTAAATCTCCTAGACATACAGGAACAAAATATTAGGGAAATAATTGTATTTTTATGTCTGAGGACAAATTTTAGACCTCCCTGCATTGTAGAGAGAACTGCTTAGGCACCGTGCAGGGCAGTGTTCAGCCAGAGGCTGGGATTAAGGAGAGGTGCAGAGTGTACCCAGGACAGCCCGGAGCTGCCTGGGAGCTGGCTGGAGGGGTGCTCTGCCTCCTGCTGCCAAGCGCTGGCCGGGACTGCTTCCACTCAGCCCTGCTGTAGGTCATCTGCTTGGACCCAAACAGGGCACTGATATTTGGGCTGCAGGCCGTGGCTATTCAAAGACTGAGTTCATATTTGCTAAGCTGTTAATTACAGTGTAGGACTTAGTTTCTAATACCAGTGACACAGCAGGAAGCTCCCACAGTCTCTCCTTCACCGTTCTCCACCAGTACCAAGGGGACTCCATATTACTTCTTCTTTCACATCATTATGCTTTTAAAAATGATCAGATCACAGTTTCAAGAAGGAGCCATCCTTGGAATGGCATGTATTTAAAAGAAAGGCAATTTCCAATTACTACAGTCTGTAAAAGCCAGAGATCAGATTCAATTACGCTGCACTTCGCAATTTGCAATCTGTTGGTGTTCATTTCAGCAGAGGCTTGTTAAATGCTCTCTTGCTGCAGACCTTCAAAATCTTCTTGCCGACTGAAAGAGCAGTGGTTCTTAGTCCAGAGCCTCACCATAGCTTAAGCCATCAAAATCCAGGTCAGAGCCCAGGCTCTGCTCAGAAACTCCACTTAGCCAAGGATGGTACATGGCATGGTTTCCAGGGAAGGAACCTGATGAGCTACTGAGCAAAGCTGGTGTGAGCCCACATTTAAAATGTGAAGACACCAGAATACACAAATATGCAATATGTCAGATTCTGACAGGCTCACTGACCTATTACGTGATTCTAAATCCAGAATTTGAATGTCCTTGAATTTTCCTTTTTTGAGAGTGAGGCTCTCTGGCTTCACAGTTTGGTTTCTATTGCTGTGGCACATTAAGTCCTCAGAGATAACAGGCATGTGGTGAAGGCGCTTGTCCTAATGTTTCCTGATGCACATTCAGCAGATCCACAACCCAAGGCAGGTGGCAAAATCCAAGGGAAGGACCACAAAGGCAATAGATTCCCAGGCAGGTGATCTTTGTAAGCCTCTTCTCATAAGTACAATGCAAAATATCCCTTAGGTATGCTACTATAAAAATTAGGCAGCAGTGGTAAAGCCAATAGAATTGCATCAGTTCACACCAGATCAAAATGCGGTGCTCTCTAGGAAACTATGTATCAGTGGTATATAATTAATTACTTGAAGACACAGGTTTCCAAAGAATCCATGGCTCAGGAAAAATGCAAAGTGTCTTTTGATGTGTTATGACAAAGCAGATTCAATAGATACCTTTAAAGTTGATTGCAAAAATATTTGCAAAAATGGAAAATTATTACATTTCTAAACTCATCCCAGAGCTAACTCGCTCATGCCTTCCCCCCTTTTCTGCACATCTACTTGTATGGACCTTGTCAAATACCTGAAAACATGAAACTGAAGCAGAGGAGGAGAACAACAACAGAAACAACAGCCAACATCCCTCTTAGTATTTAAAGATGAGACGTATTTTCCAACAAGAAAAGTGCCAGAAATACTGAACTGATCCTCTAACAAGGCAAATCAAAATGATTTAAGATTTGTTTAGGAGACTAGATACCAACAAAAGTCACTTCCATTAAACCTTGCCTGTTAACAATGGCTTAATATAAAATTAGCATACTTCTGAACGGGCCACTGACCTGAGGTTGTGGTTATTTACCTGCAGTGTAGTAGTGCAGTGCACCATGAAAGTTCAAAGTGGGCAGCTGCCACTGTGGATCACAGGGTACATTAATTTTGTGTATTCCATTTGCATTTATTTTAAGTATTGTGACCTCTCTGCTCCCTTTTCTGCATTTCATTTTTTTAAATTTGCCTTAGTGGGTGTTAGTAAGTTTTCGTTTTTGTGTTGGTTTTGTGTGTGGTGGAAGGCAAACATACTTATCTGCTATTGTTCCACTAGTACTGAACTACATTACCAGTGACATGGGCTACAGGGGTTTTGTGTAATCAGGAGAAATCAGAGTAATTTCAGAGAAACGCATGGAGTTAAGCTCAAGTTGCACAAATTGCTTCACAGTCAGAGGAGGAACCAGGTCATACAGCAGACAGCAATCTAAAACCTAGATTTGAACAGGTGTCGGTTGACCCTCCTGCCATGAAGAACGATCAGAAAGAGCACCAGGGGAGGATGAACGGGAACGAATCCTGAAGGAGCTGCAGGCATGAGAAAACTGGTTCTCTCGGAAGTCCAAGGACTGCAAAAGCATGCAGCAGCCTGCAGGGTTGCTGGCTCTTACCATGCCAGCCCTTGGGGGAGCACAGCCAGGGCTGCCCTTGGGCAGCATCCAACCAGAGGTTTTGTCCCTGAACAGTGGGGCTAAGGAGGTTCCAAGGAGGAGGTAAAGTTGACTTAAGCAGCCTTGAGGAAAATCTCAAGGCAGTTTTTGAGGTGAAATGAGGGGAAAGCTAGGAGACAGACAAACTTGGAAATGCAGCAGCTGCAATATTCATCGAAATTTAAGTCACATATGGATTGAAAATGAAGACATAACTTCTGAGCTATGCGTATCACTGGGAAAAGGAGAAAGGCAATTCAGTACAAAGGGAGTTTCAAAGCTGTGTGTTTTTAGCTAAACAAACTAAATGTTAACAGGAGACACTGACATGAAGCCGGCTTTTTTACGGAAGAACTTTCCCTTCCTCCTCCCAGCACGGCAGCAAGCCAAGCTGAAAGCCGATGATCAAAGGTCAGTCACCACTCCTGAATCTCACTAGTTATCAGGATCTCCGCTGGAAACAAATGCTTTCACACTGCAGTCGAGCACGTTTATAAGGGCTGCTGAAAGCTACATTTCAATTAATGCAGAGGTAATACACTTTGGGTTCTGGGCAACATAAGCATGGAGATATTTCGAGTGGCAGTGAGTCAATACTCTATTAGTAGCAGCTCTGCAGGCAAAGTGCCCACTGGGAATAGGGAGGCAGCTATGCTCTCCCCTACCAGGAAGGGTCCAAGGTGGGGAAGCATCCACTTCTGCTGTTTGCCCTGTGCCAGGTTCTTTGGATAAGCTGAGATCTTTGGTTTCCGTGATTATCAGCTCAGCACCACTGTTAGAGCCCTACATTTAATGTAACAACATTTCAAAACCTGCCTCAGAACAAAACCAAGCTTCTGCAGATGAAAAAGCTGATAACATGAATTTTGAGAGCCAGCTTTTGTCTGCACTACTCAAGTAGGTCTTAGAGGCCTGCCTGCCTACATTCCCACAGAAGTTCACATCTCATCACTTCTGTTGGAAAGCAAAAAAGATGTATATATACATTATCACTTACAAGGGATCACACAACTGGGGTCACAGAGATAATCAGTTAGGGAAGGAGCCACGCAGCATTTCACACTTCCTGCACAAATGACCCACTGGTTTCTCTCAGTTTGGGTCTTGGCTATAAACTGCATTCCACTTTTTGACCTTGAGCTGTTGGGAAGCATTTTCTGGACTAGACAATTAGGAAGAAAGTGGAACAGTATACGAGAATTGGTGTGGGGTTGCGTACTTTTGAGCGGGGTGGCCTTGACCCATTGATGGCAGATAGGCCACACCTACCTGGAATTTTCTGTCCCTCTCAGAATGGATCCTGGTATGAACAAGTTACTGAAGGAGAAATTTAGAAAAAATACTTAGGGATCTGTCTGAAAAACGTCATACTGGTTAATAAAAAGGAAGAGAATTGGATTTTTTTTCCCATGAGACTGTGCCTGGCAACTCCATCCTGCTCTGTCACATGCATACACCACAGTGCCTGGTGGAAAAACAAGAACTTAAGAAGGAAAATGGCAAAATCATTCATCTAATATGGGTGGGCTAAAATAGAGATAAAGAGGAGATAAAAGATGATATATCCACAAACACTGATTAAGTTGTGGGCGTTAATGAAGAACAAAACTTTTCTTCATTGAGCTAAACAGTAGTTGGGACTGAACATTACCCAATATGCATAAAACAGAGAAATAAAGCTGTATTTTTTTTAATGAATGAAATTCTCTTGGGAGATGGCTGGCACGTAGTCTAAGCACAAACGAAGACCCACTTCAATCCATAGAACAGGACTTAAAGCCATAGACTTCTCTTTTCACCAGGGCTCATTTCATCCTCCAGCAGGCACAGAAAGGAACAACAGGAAACCAATCCAACCGCTTCAGAAAAAAAAAAAATCTAACAGATAAGTTGGAAAATAGCAGTTCAGCATGCCTCGTGGGTTTTCCTCCCCCTTTTAAATTATTGCAGCATTTATTCCTCCGCACTGTATTCAAGTTCCTTGTATGTTCATCGCTTCAGAAAGGAATTTGAGTGGAGTGGGAATGCATAGCCAAGTAGATGATTTGGATTTACTTATGGCTTTCTCAAAAAATGCAGATTTATCTTCGTATCAGCAGATTTTGGAGATGTGCCAACTAAGAAGGTAACCCACAAGGAAAGCAGTAGTTCCATTTTTTTCAGCTTAGCAATTACCTCTTCAATTAAAGTTGAGAGAAAATTTTTTCAAGTCTTTGTCATATTGTTGAAACATGTTGAAAGACAAAACTGCTTGTTGTTCAGCAAATAATCTTTATGTCACGCAGTATTTAAAACCCTGTAGTGATGGATCTCTGCATATGATACCTCCACATTTGTACAGAGCTTCCTGACTTCACTGTGGCTTAGAAAAGATGTGGAGCTCACTGCACATGGAGTTTACATCAGCAAAAACCATCAATAAAATTTTACATGTTACAAAAACCCCCCAAAACACCAGATTTCTATGTACCTGTATCTTCCTTGCCAAAGCAGTGCCACTGTGGAAAAACTGAGATGAGGAGGGCAAAGTTTCCTTTCTTACTCTGTATCAGGTCAAAGAGAATCTGGCTTTCACTTGCTGCTTTTCTCCTAGGTCTGCTGTTCCAGCTGACCTTTGAGCAGGGCACAGAACACCGAGCAGAAAGCAGCATTGTAGTTCAGCTCCCTTGAATCACCTGTTTTCCATGTAGAATTTAACCCTCATCATCAGCTCTCACTGTCACACTCAAAAATGGACCCTTGACATCCACAGACCACGATTTAATCTGTGCTCCACCTCCCACAGAGCACTTAGTACTGAAACAAGGATGACTGTGTTTCTTTAAAAGTTTGTCACATTTTATTTTGCAGATCAAAAAATTAGACATCATATGCATCAAATTCACCCACTTCAGTTACTTTGCATTTAAGTTTGATTTCATTAGTTGTTTTGTATGCTGTTTTCATTTTGAGCACAAAGATGAAAACCCCAGCCAGAGTCAGGTCCTGCTGAAAGCTCTGACTCATTCTCATATTTCTCTTTGCTCCAAGGCCTCTTTCTTCCTAACCTTTATATTCTTTCACTGTAAAAAAGACTCAAAAAAAACCCCCCAAAAAACTCTTCCCCCATTTACTGATGCTAGCAAGAGTAAATGGGTTTTGTTCACAGTCTTAATATAGCATCATCACCATTCTCCTCCAGGTTTTCAATGAAGCTGCCTACTTCATCTCATCAGTAGTCACCAAAATCAGTTGAAATGTTTCTATGGATTCCAATGGGCACTGAAATAGGCCATTACAAAACCCAGCTTGTGCAGTTTTACTAAAATCTGCTTCATTCTAGATGATTTTTTTTCAGAAAGGATTTTAATACTTGAGTCTATTACATAAGTTACAGAACAACCCATAGGCCCACGGCTGCCAAAGTGAAAATAAATGGAAACACTCATTGAAATCATGCTTGCAACACACACAAGAGCTCTGCATCTTCCAGTCTTCTACAACCAGGATGGGAAAGGACTTCTTGGGTTCAACAAATTAGTGACCATCACCAAAAACTGTCAAGCATTTCAGTTAACCTGGTGGGAAATCAGAAGGCAAAGGAGGAGACAGTCTTCTTACCAGTCTTCTCTCTGTGGCATTTGCTGTCATAGAGTTTAATCCTTGCTAACCTCTGACAGATGCACCAGCGCTCTTCTCCTGAGTTGAGAGGTGGCTCACCTTTGGTCTTCTTCACACATTAATCTGTGCTAAAGACAATTGCAGCACTTCAGCTACAACATGCAAGAGGTACTAGGCTCACATGATGAAGTTTGTGGCAGGCAAAAGGTCATCAAAAAGGGGGCTCAATTATCTCTTTTTCCTTTTTTAACACCTATTGAATTTCATCCTGTAATCTCAGGCAACGCTTCTCACTCATGGTGTGCCTGTGAATGAGAACACATTCAGCGTCTGGCACAGCCCTTCTTGAAAGTGTTCTTCTGGTGCTGCTCTTTCTTCTCTCAGTTTTGAAAATCTAATTGTGATTTGCAAGACGCAAAACACCTCAGCAGAGGATCAGCATTTCAAGGTGGCTTGCATGTTTTTAATGCTATTTCCTTGCCACATCATACAAATACTTTTGTTCCCACTTAGCTTATCGTAACTTTGGATATGGTAGGTGGTGGGATTGCTTCACACAGCAGTGAGTGCAGAGCAAGGTAACTACATCTACTATAACTACACTGAACAGAGAAAACTTTTCCTCAAGGAAGGGATTATTCAGCTTAGTCATAGGCTCATTTATATCAGATCCTGTCATCACAGGGTCATGACCCAGCTGAGGTAACAATGTTCTATAGCTTTCAGAACCAAAGTCCAAGAAAAAGAAAAAAACAATATCAGTCTTCAGCTGGGTTGAAGACTTTTCCTCCTTCCTGGCAAGAAAAGCAGCATCAGCAGGATTATGTAACTCCCAACCATTGTGGGCCCTAGGAGCCACTGTTTCTAAAGCATCATGCTCTGCACCTCGCATTTTCACATTACTGCCCAGTGTCTCTTCCCAAAACCTACAAGCCCAACCCAAGGCTTTCAGGCCGTTTTACAAGGGCCTCACTTCCTTAAACGCCTCCCTATCAGATCTTCAGACTTAATTCCTGGGAATGTCCTGTATCTCCTAGCCAGAGACATTTCCCTTCTCATGAGAGTTTGTCTGCTCCCTTCACCTAGGGTGAATAAAGCAGAATCAAGTTTGAACTCCTGCTCCTCTGAGGGGTCCAGCTCACCACATGACAGGATGACCTGCACAAGGGGTGGTTTGGCCCATTGGCATCCAAGTGCTCATTCCACCCGAGCTTCTGGGACACTGGCTGCAGCCCAGCAGAGCAGATACACATGTCTAACTTTAAACATGAGAGCAGCCCCCAGGAATCAGAGTAGTGACATTGCCTACTCACCTACCTAAATGCTTAACTGCATCAGAGCTGATGTGACCTAGCTTTGGCTCTGGATTAAATGCTGGAGGCTGAGCTTTTGCTTGCTGCTTTAAAGGAACATAGCAAGCCTCCTTTTTCAGATACTGAACTCCAGCAGGTTTAGCTAATGTCAAGGGAAATCATGAGTCCTTTGGAAGTCTCTGAAATTTAGGCACATAATGTGTAAAGGAAGATTGTACAAACAATGCAGCCAAATAAGTAAATCTTGGCAATAAAACAGCCATTTACTGAGGAAACAGTGTACAGACAAGAGGAATTAACTGGGAAGTACTGTTTTGTAAAATTATTTGTCCAATTTCCATGTAAGCTATCAGCAAATCTTGGAAATTACCTTGGAGATTTCCAGCTGCTGAAACACTGCTGCCAGCTATTTTCATGCCACTGAGATAAAAAAGATCCACTGAACAGTCCTCCCTTGCTTCCATGCTGCTTTTACACAACTTTTCCACTGTTTTCTACATGGTGACATTTTTAAAAAATAAAAACTTCCACCTGGCATAGGACACTGTTGCTCTCCCTCTCTCCATTTCTGAAGCACAGTAAGATCAGTGATTGACCATGGCTAACAAAGAATGAAGGGGCTGCAGACTGGCTCTAGGAAAAAAAATCAGATGTACAAGTTCACTGTTGTGAGAAACGAAGCCAACTCCACCAGCCCTGCACTGCCACTGCAGCACAGAGTTCTTGGTGCAGAGAGAGTCATGAAGGCTTGGAAAGAGACCCTAGGAAGCTGCATTTCTACCAGTCCTCCTGAGATTCACTGGAGCAGGATCATAAAGTTAGGTTGCTATTTATTTCCACATTAACTCCACTGAATAAGAGTGGGCCAGGTACAAACACTAAAACAAGAACAAACCTGGCCTTTAATCCAAACCCTGAGACTTGACAGAAGCATAAAAATGTAATACAGTAAATATATTTTTTAAAAGGTTCCATTTCCTTCAAATGCACTTATCTCTAGGGTTGCAGCTGCTAGCCAAAATCTCTCTATCTCCAGAGATAAATAGTGAGATTATGAGATCATATCCTCTGAAATGAATTCCCTGGTATTCAGTTTCTCCAGCTTCGATCCATGAATTCTGCACAAAATGTTTCAGGGAACACAGTGCATCTCAGCCAAAGATTACTTGTTAATAAACAAGATTATTTTATGAACATAGAAATTAGAGAAGGTCAATAAACAAACCCTATTTTAATAACAGCTTCTGCATTGTTCCCCCAAGAGAACCAGAGCAGAAAGTGAATCGATGTTTCTATGAAAACTCCAGCTCCACATACTCTGCTGCTGTTAATCAGTGCTCTTAATTGCTCTGGAGCAAGACTGTGCATCAGCTGAGGGTGAGGCCTCACGTGGGTTGGGGGTCAAAGACAACTATGCTAAAATGAGCAATAGTAATATGATAAAAAACAGAAATAAGGTGCAGGAGAATGTAGCCCTCTCCAAGAAGTGCAGAATGCATCTTAGGCAGACAGGTTATGTGCTTTTAGAAGTAGGTTGCAATTAAATCATCCACCAGTAAGAGTGAATGGTCATTTTTTTGGCTGAGCAATAAGCAGGAGAGCTTAACAGTCTGCTAAAACATTTTATCCCCCGCATGGCCATTTTCAGCCTATCTGTGGCTCACCTTTTGAGATATCACTGTATTAAAAATTTTCTTCCCTGAAGGTACTTCCACACTGCAGCAGATGTCACTGACTTGGCACTGTTTGCAGGGTCTATTAAAAGTAATGTAATTAATTACTTGGGCTGTCATCACAGCACTGCTTTTGAGATATTTAAAATGGTTTATTATTGATAGCCTTATGCTGGAATGTGCTGAGCACCTTCACACACACCCCTAGACACTGAGACAAGGGCCAGTGCAGGCTCCCCAGACACTGAACATCCTCGTGTCTCCTCCTGATGCTGCTGCTCCATGTGGCACTCCGCACAGGGCCCAGTGCCACCACTCCTAGGAGACCTTACCCAGCAGCAGGCACTGCGGCCAGCCCTGGGTGTTTGGAATACTGAATCCTGTATCAGTTGATGGTTTGGGAAAGCGATATTCCCTGCAGTTGGGTAGGACCCACACCAGAGTGGAGGAGCGTGACAAGAAGGGAGCAGCAGGGATGAACTGCTCCACGCTGACCATAAGCTCAGTCCCTCTGCCTTGCTCAAGGGACCAATCGCACGTAACCTGTGGTGATAACAAGGATGAAGAGAGGAGTCAGGATGAAGGGGAAAAACTGAGCCTTGGAAAGGGGGAAGGAAAGATGCTTTCTCTGAGTGTTTTAGTGTTTGTCTTTTTGCCTTCCAATAACCAAATAATTAATTAAATACATAAATAATTGGCAATATATTAATTAAATTTTCCTCAAGTCTAGCCTGTTTTGCCCATGATGGGGACTGAAAGTGATCTCCCTGTCCTCATTTCGACACATAAGCTTTCTCATTCCTGATCTTCCTATTCTCTCACCCCTTCCTGTTAAGGAGGACAGGGGGCGAGCAACTGGTGGGAGCTTGGCTGCCAGCCATGGCCATCCCACCACACTTAGACACCAAACATCTCACATGGACAAATACTGAATCACGTGTAGGGAACTGGGAACTACAGCACCTACGGAAACCTCAGTGAAAGGGATGGCTCCTGGTGCCCACTGATCACCAGACTCAGACAGAGCTATGCCACCACCTGTGCTAAACTGTCTGGCTGCATCTAATTTCTTCGTGAGGGAGTGCCTCTTGGGTTCGGCTAAATTTTTGCCAACAGATTTGACTTCCATCTTGGGACAGAAAATGCAGTATAGCAAAGCATCCTTGAAAGACTGCTGAGCTCTGCTCTGAGGCAGTTATGACAGCATCTATTGCCAATAAAATGAAAAGGAACAAATTCTGAGAGGTGAAAAAAAATCTATAGGCATACAGAGGATAAGAGAAGTAAGAGTAATCTACTGCCTAGGTCTCTAAAGCACATATCTTTGGTTAATTTCAGTTGCTTAAATTGCTGCTGTTTGTTTCATTTTAGACATACCACCAGGAACCAAAAAAGAAGCATCACATATAGGGCTGGATTATAGAAGATGATTTACACACAGCTTCCTCAAAATCAGTTCAAAATGTCTCAGATATGAGCCAGGTCATGCAAACTAAGGTACCCCTAAACACTGTAAAGAGAGTACGAATAAATATGAATTTGAAATGTGAAAAGAGGGGGATGTTTCCAAGCATCTTTCTCAGCATCCTCCCTCGGTGATACGGAAGACAGTCATCGGCACACTAAAGACAGTCATGTTCAGTATTAAAGGGGAACTTTTCTCAAGTGCTACCAAGGGCCAAGAAATATTACACAGGAGTGTAATGTAAGTGTGGTTAAAGTAGAAAGAAAGTAGAACACAAGCTGATTTAGGACCTCACCTGAACTCTATTGAATAGAAAGGGTAGAAAGCCCTTGACTCAGTGATGCTTGGTATCTTTCTTGAGAGAAAAGCATTTAAACTAGCATTTTCTCTGTAGGAAACAAAGCTACAGATACTCCTCTAAGCCCAGAGACAAATCTGAAAAGCAACAATAATGAAAATGAACTAGAAGCGAAAGCAGGGAGCTTGCTAGGTATGACTGTGTCATGCAGTTTGGCAGCCATGCAAGCTAATATATTTTGGGCTGCAAACATATATACATGATGTGGTGCTGTGCCAAGTGATTCAGGCTGGCTCTAAAAGAGACAGTTGTGTAACCAAAACCCTATGGCCACGTTTGCTTGGCACCGCCATTTGATCTCAGAGGAGTAGAATGTTTTACCTCAGTAAAACAGGTGGCATCAGAGCAACACTAGAGCTGGCCAAACACAGACTGACTGATTTTCAGCTACAATGCAGGTCCTTCATCCAGGAAAGTTTTCCCATCAAAAAAAGGAAGGCTGTGAGGAAAAAAAAACCCAGCACACAGGAGTCATCTACACAGACCGTCATGGCTGGTTGCACTTACTTGAAGAGATGAAGTGTTCCTTGTTGCTGCTACAATATCTGCTAGATGCTGTCTGCTGGCCACAGTGGTGTTCCCAATGAGGCAAATACTCTCCTTTGGAATAGGAAAGGGCTTTACTTGATCCCAAAGTAGAGACTGTGGATGAACAGGCTAAATTTTTCTGTTTGAACTCTGAATTTACATGAGAATTTTACCATTTGAGTATCATCTTATTCTGCACTGATTTCTCTTTTTCTCCCCTGCTTTCTGCAAATTGAAAGAATTGGATTAACTAGAATTCGGTTGACCTTGTGTTGTTTAAAACTGAGTCTTACTTGTTATGCTCATACAAGGTGGCACAGAACTAAGCAGACATCCAACCTAGACAGGCAGGCTTTTATGTTATGTAAAGCATAAGCAGATTTCAAAGCAAAGCTACTATTAACCTCTGCCTAATTTTTTCTAAAAGGATTTTTTTTAAGAATTTGAAAGCAGGGCAAAGCAAAAACTGTATTTCAGAATGAGGCCTGTTAAGCAAAAGCCAGTGAGATAATACATGACTCAAGCATACTGCAATGCTTCCCTTCATTTGTCTTCCCATTTACAAATCGAAATCACAGGATGGGTAAGCTTGGAAGAGACCACAGTGGTTCAACCTCCCTGCTAAAGCACAGTCATCCTAGAGCACATCGCAAGAACTCTTGAATATTTCCAAGGAGTGAGACTCCAGAACCCCTCTGGGCAATCTGTTCCAGTGCTCGGTCACACACACAGTAAAGAAGTTCTTCCTCGTGTTCAGGTGAAACGCTGTGTTCCAGTTTCTACCCATTGCCTTCTGTCCTGTTGCTCAGCACCACTGAGCAGAGCCTGGAAACATCCTCTTGGCACCCTCCTTCAGATACTGATAGACATTGATGAAGTCCCCTCTCAGCTGTGTCTTCTCAAGGCTGACCAGGCCCAGCGCCCTCAGCCTTTCCTGGTAAGAGAGATGCTCCAGTCCCTTAATCATCTCTGTTGCCCTCCGCTGGACCTGCTCCAGGAGCTCCATGTCTCATGTACTGGGAAGCCCAGAACTGGACACAGCACTCGAGATGTGGCCTCACCAGGGCTGAGTAGAGGGGCAGGATCACCTCCCTCAGCCTACTGGCAATGCTCCTCCTAATGCCCCCCAGGATACCATTGGCCACCCTGGCCACAGGACACACTGCTGGCTCATGGACAGCTTGCTGTCCACCACGACCCCCAGGTCGTTCTCTGCAGAGCTGCTTTCCAGCAGCTGAGCCCCCAGCCTGTGCTGGTCCATGGGGTTCTTCTTCCCCAGGTGCAGGACCCTGCACTTCCCTTTGTTCAGTCTCAGACAGTTCCTCTGTGCCCATCTCTCCACCCTGTCAAGGTCCCTCTGAAGGGCTGCACAGCCCTCTGGCAAATCGGCCACTCCCTTTTAGGTTGAATCTCTTACCATTGGATGGCCTCTCTTGCTGTGTGTGCTGCACACCTTCATCCTCAGCACATCTGTGTATTCATGTAATAGTAATAACCATAACTACTCTGAGATAGCAGAGGGTGCTTGTCCAGGGAAGATTAGCTCATGGTGTAGGTCTTAAGAATTTACTACCTAATTTGGGAAACATCAGTTGAATATAAAGAAGCAATTGTATTGCTACTTTCTTCTCTCTTAATCATGTGCTAGAAGCTTCTTATTAAGGATATTCAAGGGACCTGTGTGACAAATTACTGCCTCAATACTTTTCCTTATGAGCACTGCCACAATTGTGCTGTTACAAATCCAGCCAGTAACATTTCAGCATTCTGCCAGGAGCAGACCAGAGAATGAAGTAGGACACACAGTTTACTTCATAGCAGTTTAGTCCTCAAAGACTTCAAATTCTTCTCAATTCATGCCCACTAGGAGGAACCAGGTAACCACTCCTGCTTTTCCTTTCTCATCACTTACCACTTTGAAGAGGGCTGACTATGGATCTCAGACACTGAAAACCAGACCTATCAGGTAATGCAGCACATCTGTCCTTTTACAGCAACAGGATTATTTCCTCTAGGTTACTGTATTCTAAGCATATAGAATGAAGCCAATTATCTTGGTCGTCAATAGCTGGGTGTTCTAATCAGCTTTTCCCTGTGTTTGGATCAATCCCGTGGTTTTTGAAACCTCTTTGAATCTTTCCTCAAACGTCTGTATCAGTAACAGCTGATCAAAACTCAAAACTTCCACCATGTGGGGAAGCCCGATGATGATGAAGTCGTAAGACCCTGCACTATGAATTTTAACATTTCTGACACTCCTCTGGTTCAGATGCAGCTAGAGGTAGGCACATTCAAACAGCCATCCATTAAAGCCTAACCAAGGCTAAAATAGGCAGGCTGTGCAGTTTCAATGTGAATATTTATTTCTCTATTTTCTCTTAACTCCTGCAATCTAACTCCTCCACCCAGCTATGCAGGGTGCTGATCTCACATCTGCATAAGATACTGACCAACCTCAGGCAACACAAACTTCAAAACAGACTTTCCATCCTCTCTGGAAGATGTCAAAACATTCAAGTTTGCTTTATAATTAAAAATACAAAAAATGGCAAAATAAAATACCAAAATTGCTTTTCAAAGTGCTTTGCACCAACTTAAATTGTATGCAACATCTAACATTATAATTGGAACAAGATGCTTTTGCTTGTCAAATTTAAAAAAAGGTTCAAAAACTTTCCTTGAAATTTTAAGCAGAGTGTGTCTGTATGTGAAATACAATTTCCAACACCAAACCTGTTTGCCTGAAAATTTTCAGCTGTTTTGCTTTAGTAATTTTGCTCCTGTTCCCTGAACAGCTGATTGTTTTCACTGTTTTCAGTTAATAAACAGCACATAATTAAACATAAACAAGGTACCACTGCAGCATGACTTGATGGAAAAGGAGTTACCTCAGTGGTACCACGCAACATATGTAGGGATCTGAATTAGATAAGAATAATGTGGTTTAGCTTTTCCCTGCAGAGTTTCAGTGATTCTGGTCTCCCCTAAAAAGACATGAACAGAACCAGAGCAAGTATTCACACTAAAAATCACACTGACAAAGCAGAAAGGACTTAGTAAAACTGCACAGGTCCATTTTACACCCTTTGCTGTTACTTCAGGTATAAGTATTGAAATTTGGACTTAAATATATTTTCAATGCATGTATATCTGTCCACCTGATTATATTTTAGGGGAACAATCTTTAACTAAGTACCTATGTTACAATCATCTCAATCATTGTGTGGTCAATTTTGAGTGCTTTTTCTTTTAATATAGTTTTTAAAAAGCAATCTTTATAGCTAGGCATAGTGAAAACAGTTTCTAAAAGGAATTTTGCAGGAATATTTAGCTTTGAAAGCACAGATAGTCCGGAGAGGTGTGTATTCTCCACCCAGTACCTAGTGGATATTTCCTGTATCAGGGCATCCTGGGCACAAGTCTCAGAGAAGCAGGCAAACATTATGGAATTCCGTGATCCCCTGCAGCACTACAGCATGGCACAGAGGGGTCCTCTGAACATGGAGCTTCAGTAATGCAGTGCTAGAGTTAATGTGACAAGCTGCAGGCACCACCAAAGCAATATACTTTACTAACTCATTACCCTGTCTCCCCCTCCTGCTGCTTATCCTACAAGACAGTTCTCTGTCCAAAATGGGACTTCACTGGGCAGGGACTTAATCTGAGTAATAGGGAAAGAAAAGCACCAGAACAAGATACAAGGGATCTTCCGAAGTTGCAGCTCACCTCTATGATTCTTTGTGTTTTCCATCCTTGAATAGCTCTGAACAACCATGCAGTGAGCAGCCTTTGTCCTTTACAGATGGGACCAGTCTGGCCTCAGAAGCAACCCACTTTGTGAATACCTCTGCTACGTGAGTCCTGATTTCAACCTACCCTTTACAAACCTATAGGCAAACAAAAGAAGAAAAAAAAGACAAAAAAGAAACCAGACTATCTAGTATTGTCTCAATTTAAAAAAACATGAGTGACTGCAAGAGCTAGGTACTTCTACATTCCTAGTATCCCTGTGCACAGTCTGTGTAATTTGTAGTATGTTTTATCTATCCTTCAGTAAGTCCATCTGTACGTATGCTATAGTTACCACAGGAGAGTTAAAAATACATCCTAGGTGTAGCAATATATAAGGCAGATCCTCACCAGTAAACTAGGAAATGAGTAATTCCCCACTCTCCTGAACAATTCTTCACAATGACAACTCCCTCCTTCCCACACACCTACACTCTCACACGCCTGGAGAAGCCGGGGGCGGGGGAAAGCTGAGCTTTGCAATGTTGTCTGGAAGCTCATCAGATGCGGGCTACTTCCAGTTAAGGGAGGGAGCAAGTTCAAAGCCTCCGCTGATCTCTGCTCAGAACTGGCATTATGCTCAGAGACAACCGCGCCTGCTGCTGAGACACAAGTCTGCTGAGCCAGAGAAGAATGTGTATGAGCACGTTCCCCTTCAGGAAATAAAAACAGGACAGCAGGGAAACCCCAAACCTACTCAGGTGGCTTACAGTACTGGAATACTAACTTGAATTAACAGGAGAAAATGGCAACCAAATCCAAGTGAACTACAGTGGCTTCTGAGCACTGGCAGAAGATGCTGAGGGGGAGCGAAGACCAAAGAAAGGAGATGCACAGAGGGAAGGTAATCCTGGCACTGTTGACATCATCAGGCTGTGTGGATCTGAAAGGTTCCAAGCTGGAGGCTACTTAGCAGCACTGGCTTTTTCCCCCTCCCTTAAATGCATGCACTTTTAAAGTCTCTGGTTTTCAAATCCTAGATGTTGTACTGGGAAATTAAGAAACAGCCTTCCAGAACAGTAAGATATTTCAGCAACTATCAGGAAGACATGCTTGATGATAAGCTGTATAATTTGTCACATCATTTCCCTTCTACCAACTGTTAAAGGATTCTGAATTGAGATAAAAATTGCCCAATTGCTGCCATCAGCTTGGGCCTGGATTTTTTGCAGCATCCATCAAATCTTGAGAGCCAGTTCACTGACTGGAAATGGAGCTACAAACACACACCTTGTATTCCCCACAACAAATACAGTGACAACAGTTGTGGCAGGTCCTATCTCTAAGCTATATCCGGTCCTTGAATATCATTAAAGAAGGGAAGAGGAGTGTGGAGAAAACAGATACTTGCATGCTTGTGATCCGAAACAACTTTAAGCAGAGGTAGGTTCCTACTGCCCTCTGCTGCAATATCCTTTCAGGACTTCTGAGAAGGAAGCACCAAGCACGACCGCCTGATGCGCACACTGGGTATTACATTCAGATTGTATTAAACCTGTGGGCAGTGGAACAAGACAGTTAAAAACAACAGGCTTTGGTTTCTTGCTGCTGCTTTTAATTCTTGAAGTGGATATATACCTCCCAGATGTTGACCCAGGCTCTACCAAATTATTAGTAAGTCTCCGTAGCAAAATGTTCCAGTGAAGCTGCCCGAAGCCTCTTTTGCACTGCACAATCACTGCAGCACCAGAAACACACCAAATTTTTCTAGCAGCAAAACGGGATGCTTTGACTGGACAACCCAAGTGGTTTATACATACTTTAAAAAGAAAAAAAAGGGTAATTCATCATCTTAATATAAGACAGCAATATCACTTAGGTAATGAACAACAAAGAAAGCTAGCCACTATGCAATACTGACATCTATTTGCAAGTTGATCCATATTTACAGAATTCCTTTCAGCTGTTTTCCAGTACTTCTTGATGTTCCCTGAGAGCTTTGTAACTTATGGAGACTTCTACAGAGCTACAGGCTCATACAGCAAAACCTGAACAATTCATTTTCGTCTGTGGTCTTTCCCTTTACTACCAAAACACCAACAACACTAAATTTACTGAAGCTGACTGTGATAGATCACGTTTCTTCTCTTGCCTCTACTGTTCATGCAAACAAAATCACTTCCTATAGAAAATAAGATCTATTTAGGGGCAGTAAACAAGATGCATCTATTCAGTTTGACACCACAGCCCTTCCCCCTCCCAAAATAAAACAGATATCACTATGATGGGAGGAAGCACTACCGTAACATGACAATTTTAGCTTGTCAACATGCACGTATGAAAGATTGCATATGTAACACATATTGTCACATATAGAGAGGCTACATGTAAATACAAGCAGAGGCTGAGAGTCTCAATGCCATTTGGGTATACACATACTTCCTGTTAGAAGGAATAGGAACTGGACATTCAAATCACTCTACTGGACTTGAAAGCCTCTCCTGAACAGTTTGAATGCCAGTGAACAGTTTGTGACACCAACATTTACTCTCCTTGTAATTTCATTCCTAAAATCTTTTCAGTAACTCTGCAAGCAGCTGTATTTAAGGGAGAGTAGAATTTTATGTCAAGGCTGCAACACATGGACACTGCATGGGCAAGGTACTGACCCATAGATAAATCCACACCTGTACATATCTACACCCTCACACAAGGCTAACAAGATTCCTTGCCTTTCTAATACCCTCTCTGAACTTTGGATCAAGTTTCCTGTACGAGCTGCTACCCCGTCAAAGAATGGAGGACATAATTACAGCTCTCAAATGGCCTGAGGCATTCAATTTCTTTTTTTTTTTTAAGGTCTGCATTCAACTTACATGGAAAGGACTAACAGCAACCTAATGAGGCATTTGAGTTATGGGAAATCCTGGGAAAAAAACCTGCAGAACAGAGCCTGCAGGCAACTGCACAAACACTGGTGAGATTTGTGATTCTGTGAGGTTTTCAGAATAATATCAAATGACTGGAGTAAATATGTTCAAGGAATGGGCTGGATCTTTTTTAAGATCTGATTCTGATCTTAAACTGTGTTTGTCTCTATTATAGAGATATGCAGGTAGATGCCTGTTACACACCCCACTGTTAATCCTTTAGATTTCAGCTGAGCCTTCTTCAGGGCTTTTTTTTTGCCTTCTTAACAAACAGTCCCACTTCAACAATTTTTCTGGGTGAGATTAAAAATGCAATTTTCCCACATAAAAAAAAACCCCCAGCAAATAAGAATAGGCTCTGAAAATTGAACTAGAGATTTGGAAGAGAGTTTCTGTGAAGTCTAGGATGTGGCTTTGGGGAAAGAGTGCCCTAACAGGGGCGATTCCCTGTCTCTTTATGGAGGATTTGTTACCTCAGCCTCACGAACTGGAGGTGGTGCCTGGATGGGCTGCCCCCAGATACCTGAGCTCTGGCATACTGTGGGACCATCTCTGCCATCTTCTTCCTTTCTATCACAACTTGTAAAAACATGGGAAATTATGTCAGAAGTCAGCATTAGGAAAAATTAAAAGATGAGTTGGTCAGACAGATAATGGTCAGAAAGCATAGGGATTACCCTTGCACATGTAAACCTATTTAGGGCATTGCGAAACATCTTGCCTTCAATTGCAGCATGAGATAAACGATGCCAGACGATCTCTTCTTAAAGGCTGGTCGTCTTTGATACAATGGTTTTAGGTCTGTTTGGACCTCAGAGACCCGAACCCTGTTGGGCACAGTAGCTAAAGTGAACAGTAATGTGTTTGATTCCAGGGGCTCTCTGCTAGCCAGGACCTGTGCTTCATCAGCAGCTGGGGCTGGATGTATGTGTCAGCACCGCAAGAAGCTCATGGGAGAACTGCAGTATCCTTCCTGGAAGTGTTCCAGGCCAGGCTGGATGAAGCTCGGAGCACCCAGGTCTAGTGGGAGGTGTCCCTTCCCATGGCAGGGGGTTGGAATGAGATGGTCTTTAAGGTCCCTTCCAACCCAAACCGTGCTGTGATTCTGTGAATAATGTATAGACTATATGGGAAAGGACTGGGGACAGTTGTCTATGGGACACAGACATCATAAGCTTTGGAGAACATCTGATTCCTATCTGATGTTGATTCTTAACTAGCAGTACACAAGACAGCCTACTATTCCTCTGTCACAGTATATATGTTAAATTAAAAACAATCACAAAATTTAGGGGATGAAATAGCAGGCCAAAATCCACATTCCACTTTGAAATACAACCATGCAATTTTGCTGAGGTCAAAGAACACTGAACAAAAAAAAAATAAGGTTTTTATTTTTAGTAAGAAGAAATGGCTGGAATGAGTGACAAAATACTGCTTAGCTAAACTCCAAACGACAAAGAAGTTTCTCAAGTAAGGACCAGACATGTAGAGGTTCTAATTACTGACTGTAGAAAGCATGCATGAACAGGATAAAGATGTAAAACTGTTAAGGAAAGATTAGAGCTGGCATTAACGTACTTTGCTGCCATGTCAAAGAGCTCCTATTTATGATCCTGAACTGGATAAGTGATTGAACACTTCCATGAAGTTCAGTACACAAATAGTCCTAATGACTGAAAGGGAACTACCTCTGTGTTTAATTAAGTACACACTTAGGTTCTCCACTAAATCAGTGTTTAAAAGGACTAAGGACTGCTAATCCATATAAAAGCCTCCTTCTTGGTTATATACTTGAAGAATGTGATTGAATAAATTGATCTGGAAGGCTAGAGTGCAACTACTGTTGTACACTACTTTTCAATAGTGCAAAACTTCCAGAAGATAAAGCAAAACCAGCAGAACCCTAACATAAGCAAGTCCTATTGGCTTTAAAATCAATACTGAAATCACAGGGCGGTAGTACGAAATGTCAGAATGTTTCTGGTTTCACTTTCATCTCCAATTAATTCTCACATTTGCACAAAGCCTTCTCTTTCGTAACATTTACTTTACTCACTAGAAAAGAATACCGACTCAGCAAATCTTAAATTATATACTATTTCAAGTCTTATATAATCTACTACTCCTCTTGGCATACAAATCATTCCATAGAGGTTGATTACCCAAGTGGAAGGCAAGGCCTGTCCTCTCACTCCCACAAGTAAATCTGATTAATTAAACAAATCTATCTAAACAACTGATAGGTAGTACTGCCTGCAGACTCTGCAAAATCGAGTCCATATGGCTACAATACTTCTTCACCAACAAAGTCCCAAAACCCTTGATGAGCAAAAGGCAGATGAAGCAGACCTGCTCTCTGCTGAACACATCAGAAGGAGAGAGGAAGCAGTATCATCTTATTTCATCATTAGCATAATAAAGTGTCTCCCTGAGACAGGTCAGCAACATGAAAGTAGTCAGGTTTATCATGAGTTTTCTTTCCTCCTCCTGAGAGAACACTTTCCTGAGGGGTAAAGAGGCAAAGGCTGTTCTTACCCTGTCAGCAGAGGGTTACAGAATACGATATACACAATCTCCAAGTGCAGTTCTTACTTCCACTAGCTCAGCTCTATTGCATGTCACCTGTCCAAAGCCATTTCCCCTTCAAAGGACACCCTTTCCTTTCAGGGGACAGCTGGCAGCTCTCTCTTCATTAGTAGCAATCTTGAGATAAACCTAAATGAAACTTCAGGTTGCTGAGGCTTCCAGGTCATCTTTCTTCCATAAATACAGGATTAGGCTTTGGAGCAACTTTCCTGGAATTCAAATTGTACAGTCATTAGATACTGAACAGGATGACTACAATGAGAGGAGCTATTGGAAAGGGCTTCACTGAGGTTTCAACAGTCACATCATGCAGCTTCCTTCAAGATGCATTTATCAGTCTTGCAGGACTTGCAGACATGGCTGTAGGAGTAAACTAGAGAGGGCCTGAGACTGGGGCCAAGCACTATCACACAGCTGCTGTATTATTTAATTTTTAGCATAAACTTTGACACACTTTCACCCATGCCAAAATGCCATTTACAAACAACATCCATACGTATCATTTCCAAGCTGCAGAAGAAAGATCTGGCAATGCACAAGAACTTATTGTAAGAATGGGAGGGCAGAAGATTTCTGTTATCTGGACTTGCTGCATCTCACTACAGACATTCTTTGGTGAATACTTGATAAAATACCTAAGACGACAGAAATGGACTGAGGCGAGGGCTTGATCTGAAAAGACTCATTACGTACAGGTACGTATTACAGGAACCAACTAAGGTTAGTTCATTATTTCATGGTTATGTGTAATCATAGAATCATTTCCATTAGAAACGACCTCTAAGATCATCAAATTCAACCCTTAAGTAGTGGAAGTTCTTCTCTGGGTATGCCTTCTCACCAAAATCAGTGGGAAGTGAATATGTGCAAGAGTACACTGACCTTTTCACCAGCAAGGTTATGCCTGTCCTACTCCTGTTCTGCATCACTGGAAATGGAGAAAGGAGATCATAGCAGGAGGTAGCTGCAGCCCTGGGGTATGCAACAGTACCTGTGGCAGAGAAGCAGCTCAGAAAGGAAGATGCCATTGCCAGAGCAACAAAAGAGTGCAGAGGTTCTGGGCATCCTCTCCTGGACTCCCACAGGGAGTTAGGCTTTGCTCTGGCAGAGCCAGGAGGACAGGAGGCACTACCACCATGTGCCCTCCCACAGGGTAGAATTCTTCCTCTGGGACACAGGGCTCAGCTGGCACAGGCAGTGCAACATCTCATCAGCTGAAGCCAGACGGAGCCTGTTTCTGTTTAGCAGAAGTTCCAGCTGCTTTCAGAAATCCCAATGATAAAGTACAAGCCAAAAGAAAGAAATCCAGATCCTATCTCTCAGTTTAGTTCCAAATTAGCAACTGTAGCCTTTAAATTGTTGGTTTTTTTGCCATCATCCATCAGAAAATCAGTTGCTTGTCATGCTTCAATTAATACATGACCTGACAGGTTTTTTGTTGGGATCCAACAAAAGACAGTCTGCAGATATTAATCATCAGATAAGCTTCAAATGAGGCTTTTATGTTCAATAAAAGGCTGATTCCATGCAGTAGTAGATAAACCTTGATCCCAAATAGATGGCTTTTGTACAGTGTGAGACGAAAGCTTTGCCTTCCAGGTTTTTTTTGGATACTACTTGCTAATGATCCATGTGGGATTCTGGCCAGAAAAGCTGACTCATTAGGGCTGGCCTGCCTCAAAGTACAGCCATCACAGCACCGAAAGCTTCACACTGGGAACGGCTGACATTGAAAAAGAGCATTTTTCAGGGCACTTCGTGCAGCTTTCATTTCTATTTAGCTACTTTTCCAAGGCTTTCCATGTCCCTTCAACAATACGCTTGCTGTGCAGTAAGGATCAAGAAGAGTTAACAAATTATTTTTACTGCCATTCCTTTTCATGGAAGTGAGACTAAATCCTCATAACTGCAAAACTGCTGTGCCTGGGGCTTCTGAAATGAGCTGGACATGTATGTTCCATCTGTTTAAAGAGTAATTACAGGGATCAACATAAGCTCCTTGCTTTTTATGGAACAACATTTGCTCTTATTAGTGAAATAGCATTTCAAAAAAGTCAGTAACTACAGAAATACATTGGTTGTGGATATAGTTACAGCTATATTCTGTAACTCTGAGTTTTATGAATTTGAAATCTCTGAGCATTTAATATGCCTGGCAAATTACAAGTTTTTTCTCCAAAGTATCTGCTATAACAATGGTTTGAATTAAAGTAGCATGTGATTCAGGGCAATCTCCTTCTAATGCAAGACAATCACTTGCTTTAAAAAGATATTAATACACTGGTGCTTCATCAACAAATAGTTAAAACTCTCTCTACCTATCATACATGGGATATTGACACAGGGGACATTCAGGAACATGCCCGTATGGCCATGAGACAACAACAGATGGTACATGACTGCAGTTAATGTTCCAATCTGTGGCAGTTTGGAGTTCTTAAAAAAAAGACAGTCTCACATTACCTCACATCATAAATAGAGTGTGAACTGTTGCAATAAAAGCATGAGGGGGCATCATCTTCAAGAGTTCGACTCTTTGGAAGAGCAAGCCAAGGAGGTTTAGAAATATGGTAGGTCCAGGGTACACAGACTGAGCTCCAGGTGTTCAGGCTTGCGGTTCAATCCTCCAATCTCCCTGCAGCATCTCCACAGTCCTTAAGAACATCATGCCCGGAGGAAGAACAGTGTTTGATATACAGATGACCTGCCACTGAAAACAGTTATGGGGCTTTTTTCTGTTTCCAGACATTCTAATACAAGTGACTACTGCTGAGGGACACTGAATACTAATTTTAAGAGGACATCATTGTGCCAGATAAACTCTTGCTTTGTGGAAAATGGTGAAAAAAGCATGATATAAATTCTGCCACTATCTTTGTTATAGATTACAGAACTCAACTGAAAGATTTTTTTAGGCAGCAAAAGAAACATCTAGATACTATTTTCCTAAATAACTGCAGTTCACATTTAAGTGAATACAGGCCTATCTCTAACTTTGAATGAAAGGCCACTTTGTCTACTCTTTTGGCCAGCAGCATCACACATTCCAAAGATGTATTTGTTTCTTGGGGTTGTTCACACTGAGTTGTACTGTTTATAAAACAGTATTACCAACCATTACCACCTCCAGCTGAAGAGCCATAAAATAGGTAGCCTGGATACCAGGAAAACACTTCTAAAGCAGCACAGAACATGCTAACATACTGCAATTAAGATGCTTCTTTTAGCTTTGCTTTTAATGAGCATGGGTGTCTAGTGGGATTCAGGTTGACCAAGAAGTCAGAGGATACTTGAAAATGTATATATATACACACACAAACAGCTACCTGTAAGAAAGGATGTCAGCAGAAGCCACAAACTAATATACATGAAGCAGAAGCAACAAAAATTAAGGCAGATTTTCAGACTGAAAAAAGTAGATACATAAAGACCACCACAAGTGGATATGAAACTATACAACTAGCTTATTTCCCACCAGGCCTACAATGCTTAGTACTCCCAGAATGGAAATACTAAAGCTGGATGAAGTCATATGTGGACCATTTCCTTGGAAAATAAAAAAGGCAGTCATACTGAAACAAGGTAAATATCAACTGCAGCACACCACTTCTGCTTTTCCTATAGAAAAATGGATAAAACCAGTTCATTTTCAAATATTATTTCAGAGAGGAATTTTGAGTGGTTTCCAGTACAAGTTAGTAGTGGGCTGAGATGCCTATTTCAAAGCAGCATGTGTGTCATTCCAATGCTCTCCCCTTGTTTCACTTGCTCTTGTTTCTCTTTTAAGTTATACGTGACAGTGTGTACTACCTCCTACATGGACAGATGTACAATGACTTCTAATATCACAGGCTAATGTTATGTATATTTAAGTATACATGCTGGGTTTTTAAGAAATGAGATATATGCAAAATAAATGCACAACTGAGTTTTAGCGTATTACAGACACAAAGTTTGTGGACAGGAATAGCAAGAAGCATCTTGTGAAGTTGCAGAAGTCCAACTCCTACCTCACGTACAACATGTTAACACAGGATCTTCCACAGGTACTAACAAATGGTTCCAATGGGAAGAATGCAGACAGATGCCTTTGTCCCCAGTCTTTGTAGAAATCATCTCTCAAAGCCACATGCAAGACCACTGCAGCACACCCAACCATCAGCCCAGCATAGCATAGGTCATCCTCTGGGATGTGCTAGCAATAAAGCTGAGCAAGGATCATGATTTTTTTTCTTGTCTCACAATGCTTCTTCCTCTGTTGAACTAAGAATTGCAGGCATCAGCTCCAAGTACAAAAAGATGAGGCTGGTTATCTAGCAGCAATCAGCATAGGGAGATGAGCAGCCAACAATGTAAGGCAATTTGAACACTGCACATTAACTCAACAGCAGGTCAGCGCTACTGTCAATAGGACAACACTGTTGTGATGGAGGAACTGCAGTGTTTGCTTCACTGCTTAGAAGTGTTATTTATGGGACAGCAAAAACACAAGAGCAAAGCAGTGTCTGATACAAGTGAAGATTATTTTTCTTTGAGTAAGTTAAAATGAAGAAATAAAAAAGAAATCGGATAAAACAAAGACCGAGGAAGAACCAAAGTTTTGGCTTTGTTCCAAGCAAAAAACCAGAACCCTTTATTAGGAAATAGTGGCCAGCATTGCCAGTACTGTACGCAGAACACTATTACTGTCTTTAAGTAGGAGTCTAACCCTGACTGCAGGCCTGAGTCAAGAACTCTCATCTTCACTCTAATCCTCACTATCACTATTGTCAAAAAGTCCTTTGATATTTTTGTTTTCTGCCATCATACTTATCTACCTTCAAAGGTTGTGAGGCAGATTTATTGCTCAGATACTTGTGGATTAGAGGCTACGCTAACATAAAAGCAGGATAGGAATGATGTTTGCAGCACAGAGGAACATTTTTTTTCTTAAAGCATTAACATTATGAACTTCAGCCCTTCCAAAAAAGTCTTCTGCATTTTGAAGACTAGAACATCACAACCAGTGACTGAAGAGATTACCATAACAGAGCTGTAACAAACCTACATGCACAAACTGGCACACAAATACAGTTTGAGTAATTTGGTACAAAAACTGCCACATCCAAACCCCCTAAAAACAGCTGACCATAAATGCCTACAAATAATTAGTTATTGATAAGTTACATAAAAAGCTGCACTTCACCTATCTAAGCCCACTTACACAGACGTGAGTGGCTAAACAAGCCCTGGTCTCCCTTAAGTGAGGTTCAAATGCTTATTTGCTGTGCACTGATGCCACCGTCTGGCCATTTTCATAACTCAAATTCCTGCATCTACTGCTGAATTTTACTTAGGTTTTTCTTTTTTAAGGTAGGAAAAGCAGTTCATCTGAGTGCAAAAATACTTAGCCCAATAAAATTTCTCTATTGTCACCTACAAAAAGAATACACAGCATTGTATGGGAATAAATTGAAGCCTGACAAGTATGTGACAGTCAAGCTCTCGCGTGATTACCAGAGGTGCCCAACAAGGTATGCTCAATCCCACCTTCACATGCTGGCCACAAGCTTCAGAGCTTCTTCATTTCCTCAATTCAACACTACAGAGCCCTGAGGGCAAAACCTATTTGTTGTTCTCAAGTACCACCTACTACTAGAAGAATTGAATGTATTTTATAGCCAAAACAAGTACATGCTATACTCATCCCATGCAGATGGTTTGAGCCAGTAGTTCACCAGAAGGCTGAAGGCACACAATTATCCCGAGCCCAGCCTTTATTGAAGCATCCTTTTTGGAGTTATCATGCCCTTCTAGTTTCACACATGGCCCAGTCTGTACCCTAGAAAACCACAAGTCATCGAGTCAGGTAATTTGAGGTGGAAACAAAAATGTGAGTGGTCACAACACCTGGGCTAAACCAAAACAGCTCAGCAAAGTCTAAATTGTATTCTGTGAGAAGTGACCCATAATCCTCACGTGGGTAAGCATAGACAGGGCTCTCAGGGAGCCAGTGCGGCCCAGAACTTCAGGGATAGAGAAACAGATAGGTATGAGTGGATTAATACAAACTTCTCACAGGGATTGAACATGGTCCTCTGGAGACTAACAGCCCAAACTTAACAGTGTAGCTTAATATAAGGGGCAAATACACACCCCAGTGTTGAGGAAGGTTGAAGGACCAGTAAGCAGTCTGTAAAGGCTATGCTTCCACACCACATGACCTCACGCTCATCCACCTGAGTAACGAGAGCATCTGACAGCCAGAAGGCATGTGAAAGCTCCTCCAAGGATCAGACTGACCTCCACTTCCTGCAGCCAGCTCACGACTCGCTATCAAAAAACAGGATGTGAGAACTCTGGAGGGAAATCAAATGCCTCCTGAAAATATTGGTGTTCCCACCACCTTCCCAGAGTCTTCTGCTTCTGAGCTGTAGTAAGTCTGGCACAAAGGCTGTCCAAGAAGTGCTGTCAGGCCTGCTCTAAGTTCTAGGCAGCTGTGACCATGGCTGTCTACAAGCTCTCCTTCTCTATACCCTTCTCACTTTTACCTCAGACTGCAGCTATGAACAGCACACCTTCCAGCATGGCTCCCCTTAGTAAACAACACTTGAAATTCTTGTAATACTAGCTTGTCTACCTCCCACTGGACTGATACATATTTGGAAAATCATGTCAGCAAGCAGGACAACACATCCTTTTTCTCCTGCCACCCCAGGGGCACTTAGCCCACACCCAATCCATGATTGCGGCTGCCTACTGAAATAGCAGCTCTGTACTTGACATCCAAGTCTCTAATCCTGAAGTGACCACACGGTGGTTCAAGGCATCTCCTCTAGGACAAACTTCATGCAGTTGCTCCCAGAGCCTGATTAAGGAACGGCAGCCATGAAACTTTTCAGGCTTGTTGGAATGTGGAAGGGAAAAAAACATTACTACAGTGTCAGCAGGTAACTGCCTTTCATTGCAAGTAAACTGACACCTCAACCAGTATTTGTCACTGCTACTGTTCACAGGATTGTGTGCCATGTCATCAGCTTATCCCCTACAGCACTTAGAGAGGGGAAGACAGTGTATTGTCTCTGGAAGGTGAGAAAGGTTACACAGGTCCCTTATCCTTGCGCGTAGTTCATGTAATTCCTTGGATAGACCTCACATGGCAGGAAATATGCACTTTGAGGCAAAATTGTTTCATGGCAGATTTCTCCTGCACCTCACAGCCATATGAAATCGCTTTTAAAGGCCTAAAACAGCCCTCCTGTTCAGATTAGCAATTCACCACCTCTCCACGCACTCAGGCCCCATGTACTAGTTCCATCGAAACCCTCACATGCCTGTCCTCCTTCTCCACCCTAACAAGCTGGATAGGAAAACAGTAAATTCACCTGGGTTGAATCTCAGTTGCACAGGAAGCTGAATGCTTCTGAAGAGATCTCTTCAGTATCATTGTAGTAAAGACAAATGCTATGATACCTCAAAACGTTTGTTGCCCTTAAAGGCTTCTTCATCCTTTTGAAACTGTACCCCATACCCCAACTGCTGATCTTCTGGTAGTCAGGGACTACTGAAGTGCACAGCCTCTTCCTAGTGCTGCTAGGTTATCTAGCCACCAAAGATTTCTACCCTCTCATGACAAGACTGAAAAATGAGTATTTCCCTGCAGTCTAAGGTACCACCATACCACAAGACCTGGGAAGACAAAGAGACTTCGCCACCATTGTTCCTTCCTTCTTTTCTGCCCAATCAGAGCAACAGAAAGCATGACAAAAAGAACAGAAAGGATATTGAGGAAAATGTTGTATAGATTGTGGGACAGCAGAGTAGCAGACTTCAGTGGGACTCAGTAGTTTGTATCATTGACACCATGGGCATACACTAGGAATGAACTTCTGTTGCATGAAACTAACCCAAAAGATTTGCATACAACAGCAGAAGCTCTGTGATCCAAACCAGTACATGAGGACAACCAGGATTCACTTCAACACCACAAAATTGCCCTGAACTAGTGTAGATACAGCTTTTCAAGAGCAGCTCATTGTAGACAACCAGTGGAACCCGGCTAAACATCAAGTGATGCCCTCAAATCAGGTCTAAACTGTGCAAATCTCTTTTCAGCAGTACATGCCTGTAATACCAAGCCCGTAAGTAGAATGAAGAACCATGTCACTAAAAGAAAAACTAATAATACAATATTTGGTTAAGTAAGTTGTTAAATTTTAATACCAGCCCTATTCTGATAGCATCTTCCAATTAGAACGCCACATAAAAGCCAAACCAAATATTTTTCTCTTTTCTATTGTTCTGATTTATACCAGACCTAAACATACTCTATACTTTTTCTCACATATTTTCCACCAGTCCTTCTCCAATCACTGGAAAACAATACAGATAATCTATAATTTCACCATACTTGGTTAGACTTGAAAACAGAAGATTCCAGAGAGCGGAAGAAATTCAGAAATCTTCACCTAAGACAGAGCCTAACTTTTCTACACTTTTCATGGGAGCTCTGATCCTCTCTACCCCCTTCAGAATCCTCAGATAATTTAAGAGATTTCACAAAGTCTGCAAAACTTATGGGAAATAAATCTGCACATCTAACTGGGGTAAGCCTAGTTTCAATGCAGCAAGATCTGAGTTGTTATGAAACCATGCACATATTTCAGTATTAATCATGGAATAAGGTTTTCACAAGATACAAGAGCAGGATAAACATGGAATAAATGCCAGTTCTGCAGTTGCAGTAACAGCTTTCCATGCACTATTCTTCAACCACTAGATGGCATCTGCACGCCAGACCAATTCTAACAAGAAAAAATGGTTACATCAACCTCATTGGATCTCTTTTTATTAAATAACTGTGTTAAATCCTTGTATAATATTAGTAAAAAACAAGTCAGACCAAGTTAAAAAGTATGATTTCTTACTCTAAGTGGTAAAGGCAAGGCAAGAGCCTCTAAGCCTATCACATCAGTTGTTTATTGTACCTTTAGGTAAGAGCCTTGAGTAGGAATGAATTAAATACGATATTTGTTCTCCAGTACTGCTTCAAGAAAAGGGCCTTAAGTCTTTTAGTTCTTTCTCTTAACTCAGCCTCCTGGAAACCAGACGCAATTAAGGTGCAGCTAAGATGTCTATTAAAATGTAGTTCTCCTAAAATGTTCCCTCTCACAGCATTCCACGGAAGTGTTACACATTCCATCTTTGTGGAAGTTGCAAATGATCACCCAGGAACAGGAACCTGAAATACAAAAATGAAATATTCTGGGGTAGCTAATGGAAAACTACTGATGTATACATGCCCAGAAATTTGAAAAGACAGTGAGTGAGTTACATGGGGAACTGTAGAAATGCTGCTTGGATGCCAGAAGGAACAATGTGAAATACTTGTAACTATCTTCACATTCCGTTATGTTCGTTGGGACTTCAAAACAATGGAGAAAAACTTACACTGGAATATATTCACTCGCCACAGTTGTCCTCTGCATTCATCAGTGTTGTACGCTCCTCTGCTTCACATCATGAGCTGCACCAGTTTTATCCCCAAGATACCATTTTTTTCTGGTTAAGCCTTTTCAATAATTAATTGGATCCATCCACAGCATTTTCTTTTGCACCCTGAAGATTCAAACCTTTAAAGCAACAGAAGCATGAAGAACTCTTCATCAAGAAGAAAAATCAGTAGCTTAATTATTTTGCTTTCTGCAAATGTAATTTACTATTTTTGAATATGAGCCATTTTTAAGAACAGACAAACTATAATCCTTCCTACTTGCTTTACCTCCTCCATTTAACAGTAACTCAGGTGAAGTTAAAACTCTAAAACTTAACATCTGGGCACATCTAACCTATTTAAAGAGGATTTTTTTAAAGTGGTGCTCATTTCTACAGTTCAACCTATGAGCTTTTTATCTTTCACATAAAGCTTACATCTTCACCTGAAGATACCACATAGTTTTTGTTGTTCTTTATCACCTGCCTTCTGATATGGCTGCTTCTAAGACTGTCTGCAGCAGACTAAAAGGAAGTTTGGGCTGCCGATCCTGTTAGCAAAGGCAGTGGAATCCAGGAAAGGGGCTGTGCTAGGCCATGTGCAGTGCATATACTCCACTTAAAGCTCCACCTGTTCTGACTGTTTCAGGCAGCAAGTCGTTCTTCTTGGAAGAGATTGTAGTCATGTACTGGCAAGGGGTTGTGGCAAACACTTATTTGGAATTGTTCTTTAAGTCTCATTTCTTGTGACACAGAGATGCAGAGATTAACGAGTTCAAACAGGATACTGGGAAAAAGAATGCAGTGTCCTTATTACCCATTAACATTATTATTTCTCTTAACACGGCACAAGAAGATACAAAACAACTAACCAGACATCTTAGCTGGTTTCCCAGCACCTCGAGGGATCTGCAGGAAAGATGCTCAGGCACTACCAGTTCCAAAAATCCATAGAAGCAGACAATTTGGCAAACCCAAAACAAGTACCTAAACTTGTGTCTTATCTGCGTAACTTATTTACTGCTCCAACACTGACTTACACCCACATGGTTTTCCAGTGTTCAGCCCAACATGGCCTGAGGCTCCTTCAGCTCTGACAATCTGGTACATGCACTTGAGAATGCTTGGTTATAAACCCCTAAGTTGCACACAGACACCCAGTTAGATGCTGTCCCCAAAACCTCGATAAACCTTTGGAACAAGGCAAGCAAAATCCATGTATGATCCAGGTGAAAAAAAGTATACAGCTGCACTGACAGTGAACTTGAGAGCTTCTATTGCTAATGAGTGGAAGCAAAAAAATGAGTGCAGGACAAAAACATCCAGGGCTTTGCCTAAATGGCCCAACCTTGCTATTGATTCATTGAGTTCCTTTTTATTGACAAGAACAGCTATGTGCATGAACTTTATTGCAAACTCTGACTTGTACTAAAAAAACCCTCCCTGTCCTTTAAAGAGTATTAGCCCATGTGAACTCAGACAGACATTTGACTGTGCTGTTGTCATCTCTGCCCCAGCATAAGGAGACATTCTCTCGTCCCTGCTTTTTTCACGAGTTCATTTGAAGTCAAATATTTCCATTTATCCTCATGTACATTCCAAAGCAGCTGGACACCAATCATGAACCAAGTTACAATTCAAACGAGTTCAAAAGCAATACAACATTGACAGTACCACTGTCTCTGCTCTTTGCTAAGCTGCAATGTTACCTGGCAGGTTTGTATAAGGCATCTTCATTTCTAACTAACCTGACAGCAAGGACAGTCCCAGAAACACCAGCCATGGACACAAAAATGAATAGTCTGCCAGGAAGAAGTTCAATACCTAGTTAAAGACTAGGCTTTTACAACTATTATCTACATAAACCTCTACAAAGCAGAATCCCTTTTCTGTTAACCTACGAGCTTTACATTAAAGGACAAGCATGGAATATTTGTGTCTGTCATCTACAAATTCTGAAGATTCCAGCTATCCAGAACAGTTACTCTCAGGTCACCCTCAGTTCAACCACACTCGACAGCAATAGTGTCTTTTATATTTCTATTACTACAGAGCAAAAAAAATGTGTCTCCCAGCCCCCAACTAATCATATAGAGCTCCAGCAATTCAATCTGACAGTTTCCACTTAGACTTATCGAAACATAAGCCACAGACAGGAACGCCTCTTCATATAAAAGACACCTTTGTGCTCATCAACTCTGACTTTGGCAGAAAGACAGCAAGGTGGACTTCTGTGATCAAACAAGCTTACAACAGGGATGTAGGTTACTGACAATAAAAGCAACTTCCTTCCGCAGATGTGAAGAATTTCCATCATTTTCCCAGGCAAGTAAGTACACAGCAATGCACAGCACTGGGATGCTACAAACCGTGTCACACCTACCTACTGGCTTCCCTCTCAACAGAGGGTGTACAAACAGAGATTGTCTTCATAACAGGATCCTGAAACTTGGTGACACCTGGCAGCAGGATACTTGCAGTTAATCACACTAAACTTGGAAGCAAAATGACCAACTCAGACTTCAGCGGCCACAAGTATTCCTGTGTGTCTAGATGAAGCAAACCAAACACAATCCACTAGTTTAAGACCCCTTACAGTGTTTTCAGTGAGTCTATTTCTACAGCAGTTTTTGGAAATACATCACATCAGTACAAACAATGCTACCTAAATAGAAATAGTGTTCAAGGTATTAGAGCAGCCCAAACACAACTACATGAAACCTTTTACTCCTTTAAAGCAGCAAGGAATTACGAATATTCCACGCACAGAAAACACTGAGCACCATAAAGCATACAAAAAAAAAGTGATGTAAAACAAGAATCTCGTATCAATCAACACAGAAGAGACCAAAACAGCACCCCTTGCAGCATACTTTAAATTAGTGTTTGGGAATTGCAAAATGCCCATCAACCAGAAAGGAACAAGACAAGAGGTTGTGTGCCATGTGTACTCTACTATAAACAGGGAATGAATATTACTGTCAGATAAAGGTGGGGGGGGGAGAACATGCAAAAAATGTATCTCAAATGGTGTAATGTTTCATATGCCTCTCAACAGCCCATTTGAGAATCCTCCCATTTATTCCCAGCACACTACACTGTGCTATTTAACAGCATTTAAGGCTTGTATAGACAAGCTGTTTATGTGAAAAAAAATTATTAGCCATTAGACCACTAGCAATTTCCATGGAAGAAAGTTAACTTTATCTGAGTAGAATTAGATTCAGGTTATCTTTTCTACCTCTCCCAGAATGGGCAGTACTAAAAACAGAGATCTATACTAACCCTGTAAATGTAAGCTGGAGTGGTGAGATCTGTTACGCATCAGACTTGCTTTTAATATGGAATATCAGTCATATCTGTAAAGGTAAGATTATTACATCATGTGTGTTTTCCACCATATAGGATGATGAGGGATATTAGCAGACATCCCAACTCTCCAGAAATCAAATCAGCATTCAAATAATTTCCAAATGACTGCTGCTATATAAAAATAGCAATTCTTCAGAATACCAGCACCAGATGTGGCTTACTAGTGCCATAAAATAAACTAAAAATATCCTATTTCTTTAGGACACAGAAGAAGGCCCGAAGACTTTATTTTTCTTTTGACATAGCATCTGTAACACAAGCGAGCATGTTAGGTACTCACATAACATACAGCTTTACACCTGGACATTTTATGATACAGAAGACATTGTTCCAGAAACTAAAGAAAAAGCAGAAAAGTGTTAATCCAGATGTTTGGTAACACAGAGGCTGGCACTTGGTAAAACCCAGCATTTTCAAAACTTGCAAAAGTAAACCTCAAGTAAGCAATGACTTAGAACAGGAAGTTACCATGTCAATGCTTACATTTTAGATTTCATTAATTACTTTGTCACAAACTGCAGTTACTCTCACACAGCTCTCACCACTGACATTCAAGAACAAGTGTCTTTGAACACCATCAAAAGAAATCTACTTCAACATTTTATTCTAAGCATTGAAACTGGTGTTTCCTTCAAAGTGAAGAACCATTGTTCAAAACCAGACCAACCCAGTATAAATCAGTAACAGATAGATATATTGTTAAGATTTCCTTTTTTAAAAAAAACCAACTCCACACGTTTTGAGTAACAGTCAGGTATGTTAAAATAACCAGTCAGACTTCATTCAAATGAATTAGACAACTTTTACTAAATGAAAAAACCTACATTTAAAATATGCATTTAAAACAAAATGGAATTAGAAAAGAGACTTAAATCCATTTTAAAGAACTTGCTCACTGTGTCAGAAATCAATATATCTCTTGCATTATATAATGTGCCAGTTCATAAAACGTAAGTTACTAGAATCCTCAATTTAACATTTTCAAAGACAATACTGAAGTCAAGAGTTTTACATCTACTGATGCACATTTAGAATGGTATAAATCTGCAGCCTTCCCCCAAAGAATCTTATGAATTTGACAGTATTCAGTAAAAGCTTTTGTAGTTATGTCCAATAAGTATTGCATCCTAAAGCATCACAAATCTGTGCCTTTCGTTTATCCTACTATATACTTTGTATCTTCTCTATATCTTGCCATTTGCCAATGTTAACTCTTTTAATAAAGGAGAGAACTGAAAAGAAATACTGCGTAACTCTTGATCACGTACAGAAATTATTGCTACTATAATACACTACAAAGCAGAAGTCTATACAATAGTATATGAAATTTGATCATGAAAATCCAAATGATAGAATCTTTAGTGATGTAAGCCTTACTATAAAATTGGACATTCCTGTAGCATTTTCAGCTCACCACCCATCATCTAGCCTACTGTATGTTGATGAACATCCATTTAAACACACCCTCTTATGAAAAAGAATGTCAGCTTTCAAAGGCTTAGCAAATAAGGATCTTCATGTTCTGTGGAACTATGTAAGATGAATTTTGATGCAGGTAGGAAGTTACCTGGAAGCTAAGCATGCCAAAGGTGTTTCATGCTAATAAAAACTAAAGCCAAGGTACCACTTAATCAAGTTACCAGCTAATAGGCAATACCATTTTTGTCCTATCTAAGTTAAATGAAGTGCCATCGCACAGTGTAACGTCAATAATTTAAAATAGTGTAGTGCACAAATTCATTGTGTGGCAGTTTAAGTTAAAAGCTCAGGACAGGTTTTTCTGTCTTGATGTATGTTGGCTGTCAAGCTGTCCAGTCTGGGCATTTGGGACTCAGTTTGCCTTTTGAATCACTACTGTACTATAAACTTTGCATTATAGTGGGGCACATGGCATTATGATGAAAAAATGGGATTAGGGGGAGGATAAGAGATCAATGGCTGTTCTAGAAAGCCCCTTCCTCATACCAATTTCAAAGAGCCAGAAAATAAGACTAGATACCATATTCGCATCATTCTAGCTACAAAAAAACCAAAGTAAAAGCAATCAAGCAACAATAAGACCACATTACACAAATGGAACATCATGCTCTCATCTGGTTTAACTATTACACCAAGTTGTAACTGGGATGTTGGTCAACTTTAAAAACCGTGGTAAATGTGAATATGTAGTTGCAATAGTTTTTTCCTAATTTTTTTTCCTCTCTATGCTGGATATTAGAACTTGGAGCTATACTTGTTACAATACAGTGTCGCACATCTTTCTACTAGAAAAAATTAATAAAGATCCTTTACCCGTCTCTTTAAGTTAAACGTGTGACATCATAAAGGGTGTCAAATGGCTGGATGGTTTTACAGTGCACACTTATTATATACTGTAATATGGAGTTTTGTCCTTGACAGATCTGATGGTGTTTTCTACACTTTTTCCTTTCTTCACCTCTTCTTCGGTGGATTAGCTGTGCGAGGTGGAGTGACTGGACGCCCAGAATTCAGTCCACCATACTGGTACTTGGCTTTCTTTTCAGATGGTTTCAATATCTTAGAGAAAATAAAGAAGTTCCTTTGAGTCAGCAACAACTAAGAACATTTCAAATACTGTTAAGCCCACATGAAACCTTGTTCAGCAGGAACAAGAGGGGTGAGGATAGTGGGGGGCAGGAAATCACATCGCAATCCTACAAATTTCTTCGTTCTACATGCAACAATAATACTAACTTCTAAATCCTTCTAGTTCTACCACTATGTTGAGGTGGGAAGGGGAAAGAAAAGGGGCTGAAAACACATCCAGGAAGGAATAGGGACTAAAATCTGGTCAAGGAAGCCATACTAAAAGGGTCCATATAATCCATTAGTTTGCATAATTGTATACGCCAATCACTAGGTATGACAAAAAATAAATCATCCAGTTAAATATTAAACTTTGAAATGAGCATTTGAATAGAATTAATAACTTAATACGCAGTAGTTTGGAAAACGTCAAATCCCAGTTGCCTGGAGAACAGTTGGTTTGCAGTTCCAGTTGTTCACAAATGCCAGCCTCCTGTGCAGTCCTTGCTGTAGCCCAAGAATATTGCTCTGCACTAACCATCATCACATCAACCAGCACACACCAACTCGATCCATACAGCCTAACACCTACAGTCATACTTAATGCACAAATATACCATACCTGGAAGGAACACATCAGAGTTTCATCCACACTCATCATGCCTCCTGCATTGTCGAACTCTCCACAATAATTTGGAGCTGAGAATAGGGTGACCAACTGCCGTTTAGCAAAGAATTCATATCCATCTTCAACTACCTGTCAACACCAGAGAAAACAATACGGCTTACATAAGAAAAGTAATTTTGAAGGAAAAAAAAGAATCTTGATGAAAACTGGACTTTATATTAGAAAAGATGCCGGAACTCATCAAAAAGCTATTTTATGTCTTGACTTTCAGACAGGACAGGTTCACTTTCACTCATTTCGTCTTACCTGACACTGAATGTCAGGCCAGGTAGCATACCCACACCCATGTCTGACACTTCAAATGTTAAACACACATCAGCTTGACTGTTCACTATTTTCATAGTTGGAAGTCCAATTATGCACTGCCAGTGTAAGGATTCCCAGCATTGTATGCTTTATACACAGAATGTGGATGTTGGACCTCATTAGTTCGGAGCACACAAGATCTCAAGTGAAGGATATCACCTTCACTGCAACTTGTAACAATTAAATTTTGCTTACATTGGTGTTGATTTCACACACCTCAAGGGTAGGTGATTTTAGAGCACCAAAATTATTTTAAAAAAGAGTAATTCTGCCATATCTTGCCTAAGAGCATAAAGCACCTTTAAAATTGTGCAAGTAGTATGACGCATCAGCTAAGGATGTTCCCTCTTACCCAAAATAAAAGCTTCATGTTACAATGTAGTAAAAGTAGTGCACCCAACTGCTTATTTTGGTGCAATCACCATGATCTTTTATAAGATTTACACTTCTTTCATAAAGAACTGAATCAACTACATGAATATAGGAAATTGGCAGCAATCTTGATCAGCAGTTAAGAAATCCAGTCAGCATATGGAATGAATACTGAATCTTCTCTAATGTCTTAGCAGTAAAATTAAAAAGAGAAATATTTGTGTTCTAATAGTGTACTCAAGCCTAACAGTGACACAGAATAAAGAGCCTATTTTTGTTTCACAGCAGGAGAGGTTCTAAAATTGACTAAATATGAAACTGAAATGTTATACAAGAAATTGAAACCTGATGTCCACCTAACTAGCACTCTTGCTTAAAGTAACCTAATAAAACAGTGTACTAAAGATTGACAATGCAAAAACAGCCTGACTGAAATGTGCAGAAAAAAACCCCCCACAATCTATGCCAAAGTACTCTAGATAGCTGAACCAAAATACAGGCAACAGTGAAAGTTTTTATGTACAGAATTGGTTGTAGAGACAGTCAAAACACATTTAATATTTCAATGAAGTGCAGCAGAGGTAGTTTAAGCCAGAACTACCAGGGAACTGTCTACTGCTGAAACTGAAAAACTCAAACTTCAGTGTAAATCTCAAATTCAAGTCACTCTGCCACTTTAGAGACTGGAGACTTTACCTCTGATGTTCACATACATCAGTCTAACATTTAACAGACAGTACAAAAGGAAGAGATCAATGGAGAAATCCAGTGTTAGTATTCTACTCCACTGACATTAGATATACAGTTCAACATGAGCCAACAGAAGGACACAGCCTTCACAGGCCCTTTATCAGAAAGACCTTTTTTCTCTAGAAATAACACAGGGCAAATTAAGTTTCAAATATACACTACTGATGAGGAGCAGGAGAGGTTTTAAGAAGCAACAGCAGCAAAATTCATACCTGATGAGCTCGACAGATCAAATCCAGATCATGACGATTCAGAAATTTACTGACCACATCAGCACCAAAAGTGAAAGAGACCCCACGATCATTTTCACCCCAACCTTGCACATCTTTGTCTGGGTCAGACCACAGCAGGTCACAGAGCAAACCTTCGAAAGACAATACAAGTGAAGATGCCAGTCTTAGGAGATACCGTTTTATGATGTAAAACAGTTCTATTGTAATTACCAGAGCACCTCTCCTAAAGAAAATAAGCCTTAACAACAAATGCAGCAATACTTAAACTGCAACTCAGACAGAGAGTACAGTCTGTGTAAATTTGGAGATTGTTTCCCCCCCACCACTGAAAATGCCTTGAGATGAAAAAAGTCAGAGCCAAATAGTTCTCCAAAATAATTTTTTTTAATATTCAGTGTGTTTACAGTGAGTATTTAAGGAGTTTAAAAATACTAGAGTGCATGTGTATTAAAAGGCAACCATCAATTTCACAGCTCACCAAGAAAGCTTAGTTTGAAAGCTGCAGTAAATTTAAAAGTCCTATGCAAGGCGAATTAAATGCAGCAAGTAGATTTGTACCATAAGTTTCCAAACACGGAACAGCTTTGATTCTTACCTTTCCTACCATTCATGAGGAACCTTAGGTGATTAAATCAAAATGTAACACAGCAGAACACTGACATATTGTTCCAGGTAGCACTGTCAATTTGCTTGGACTTTTTCAAAAGGCCTCCCGACAGCCAGTCTGGAATCTAAACTAGAACAATAAGCCTCTCTGGCATTTTAGCACTGGTCAAGATATTTTTTTTTTTCTGCCAACAAAAGGTCAGCTAACTCTGGAGTTAACACTGGGTCTTAAAAAAGATTTCTCTAGATCAACTGCAATGCCTTTACACATATAGAACTTTCTATGAATTTTCACATGAGAAAGAACCAGGCCAATCCAACCACAACACAAACAAACCCCCAAATGTTTGAAAGGCATTTCATAGCTTTCCATGAAATTGTACTTTCTTTACCTGTGATGACCCATAGGCATTTAAATACCTAAGAGCATTCTTTCACAATCTGAAGATACGCCAGCAGACTCCTTCATCTGACATTCAGAAGTTTGATTTACATTTACATTTGGTTACTTACTAAGCAAAATATTGAAGATGTTATTTCTTAAACAACAGATCCTCCAAGCTGTAATCAAGCAAACCAGTGCCTGAAACCTATTGTGCAGCTAGACCATTTTATATTTACAGACGTTTATCAAATGGTCTTTGGCGCCAGACACAGCTCCTCCCTAACAACACGCTAAAATTTTATTTGTTTTTAGAAGAGAAAGAACAGAGCAAGCACAACTGCATTTTAGGTAATATTTCTATCTAGAAATAAACTACTGAATACAGACAGTACATGACAAAAGCTTAACTTTACTGAAATTTTGTTCTATATTGAGTAACTTGTTTTTCAAAACAATAGTTACACTGCAATCCCTAATGGTTTCTTACCATGAATTTCCAGCAAGTGACAGAAGCTGCTTGTCTCAGCTGCTTATCAAGTGTTTCCTCTTCTATTCTCTCCCCAAAATCAAATAATCTTTAGGGTCATACAGAACAACAGGCAAATCTGTCCTAAGAGATCTTTAAACTGCAGTTGAAGTTGAAAACGCTTTTTTCATCAGGCTAGAAGAAGCCATCATAATGATCTCATCCCGGCACAGCCACATGAACATCTACCAAAACTTCTGTATCAACACAAGCATTCCCCAAGTGACACTCCTCCACAAAGGGATAGCTTTGAAGGGCTTGAAACCTTCATTGAAGTGAGACTACTTCAGTTTATTTTTCACTTTCCACAATATTTACTTCCATTTATATAAAACTGGTTTCCTTAAATAGGTCCAGAAGATGAAGACCTTTGTCACTGTAGCATAGCACACATGCCTCTGGATTGGACATTTCATTTCAGCTCTGATAGTACACACACAGCTACTGCTTCTGAAAGCAAAATTAACACTACAAAGCACTACACTAAATAACAGCCTTTAAAAAAAAAATCTCTATACTTATTTTTAGGAGGTACTAAGAAGAGAGATGATTTTAGTGGAGTGTCCATGGAAACACGAACTATGTTCTGTAAGGGCATTCCTGAAGTGGGGGTGGCTCAAGCAGTATTATTCGCCTGCTGTATAGAACCATCTTTTCTGGGAATGCTGATCTATGCAAAGATTGACTCGTTTGTACTGACATTTATTTGGTTATGCATTGAGGGAATAAGTAGCATAAAAGGACAAACTGTGTAGTAATTCATACTACAGAAACAATCATTCACCAGTCTACAATGCTTCTCTGTGTCAGGAGTGTATACACTGGCTTGCACAGAAAGTGGTGTTGTTTAAGTGACAGTAGATACATTAACATTAGTCCCTGAATTACTCCCATGCATCAACATTAAAGAACATTACAGGAAACAGAATTCTTCTATTCCAAAGTTTAATTGTAATTGTAACTCATGTTTAAAAAAAGGTTTAGATCTTATATCTCCTCTGAAAGTTAATTTCAGAATACTGTTGAAATCAACACTTTAAAAACTACCCCACTGTACTGCATTGGATTGTCTTCTCAATCCTCTAGTAAAAAATTTCTAATAAATGAGACACTGAACAAGATCAATTAAACCATTCAAAAGAACATTGCACAGAAAGCACTAGCAATTTGCACTCAACATTTATAAACAGAACAATAACCTATTAGAAGAAAATTTCACAACTAGTACATTGACAGACGCATTTGAAATCCCAACTGCAGTGAAGTAAGAGCTGTACTTCTCAAATTTCAAGAGGAAGGAGACAGAGAGAAGCCTAGATACTTTAACACTCAGGAAGCTTTGAACAGTTATGTTCTTGGATAGACTAAAAGGTTTGTGTGTGCCCAACCAAGGCAAGGGGAACCAGCTGTTCAGTTTCCTTTATCTTTCATTAGATTCCTACCATGTTTTAAGGGAAACTTGTGAATAATGTATCCACTCTTGAAAAACATACCCTACTCTGTTATGACAAACACCAACAACACGTACAACAACCTTTAACATATCAGATAACATACCCATCATGAGGAACAAGACTCACACCCTACACAGGCACCAAGGAATACTGTACTGTGAACAGAGGTTGTGTTAAGCCACTACATTGCTTGTGCAGAAATTGATTAAACCTGTTTCATCATTAAGACCTATTTACAGCAAATTCCATGTCACTCACCTGTGTCAGGAACATCTGTAGGTCTCATAATTCTCCGGATCTGCTCCATTGACTGGAGATCTGGAGACAGTCCTGTAAAAGTACAAGAAAACAAGTGACTCATATACACGTTTTACCTGTGGAAAGGGTTCCAGAGAACACAAGATTTGAGGTTCAAAGGCATATAGCATCCATTGTTTCCACTGCAACATAAACAAAATGCAGTTTGCTGTAAGACAATTAACTTGCTGAATAGAGGGATAGAGAATAATGCAAGTGAAATTAGCAAGGGGTTCTAATTACCATCCTTTTAGCCACGGAGGTTGTCATCTACCGTAGTTCAGCTGCTTAAGTCAATTATAAAATCACAGTACTTTGATTACTCAAAAAAAAATCACTTAGTACAGACACAGCTATCTTTCTACAGTTTAGCCATTAACATGCAATTATAACTAATTACAACTAAAGCATGGAATTACAAAGCCACCCTTTGAAGAGTTTACACACCCTAAATCTCCTCTACTTGGGGCATACAGGCATAACAGAGAGCCTACTAGATGCTCTAGCATCTTAACATGTCCTTAAATAAGGGTCCTAGGTGTCTTAAACGACTTAGGCCAAGGTATCTAATTAAGAAAGCTGCAAATCTGGAAATAGAAAATGAAGACCTAATTTGTGATGAAACATATTTCATGTTAACAAACCATATCCATTTGACTCAGTCCAGAACTCTGAACAGGACAGAAGAAAGCTGTCATCGGAAAGGGGTCACCACGTAAAATAATTTCAGCTAACATCAGAGTTTGCACAGCAGCAATGTGTATGTTACAGGAACAATGATATCTGACATGAACCAAAGCATTTGATATAGACTTGAGGAACTTTTCTTCAAGTATGAAGATTTTAGATTATTTTTGTTGAAGCAGTCTTATGGTAAAAGCCTTCTGTCATCATCAGCTTGCTAAAGCTGTCTTTATGCTATTACCTTGAGGTTGCAAAAGGATGTCAGAAATCCGACAGTAAACTACTTAAAGGGAGTATTAGTCAAGTCTATAAACACAATACAGGAATAATAATATAAATCCAAGTAGACAATCAGCTTTTAAACTCTGACTAATCTACCACTTCCCCTTTCCCAGATCTGATCTATTTGCACACACATTACATTAGCACTCAGCACCACACCCAGAGATTGTAATGGGCAGTCTCAGTGAAATAAGCACAACTAATTTGTGACTTTCTATGAAGTTACAGCTCTCAGCATTTCAGGTTGCACCCAAAATGTATCTTTAATCCCTGGAAGTGTTCAAGGCCAGGCTGGATGGGACTGAGCATCCTGGTCTAGTGAAAGGTTCCTTGCCCACAGCAGGGTCATTGGAACTAGGTGATTTTTAAGGTTCCTTCCAACTCAAAGCACTCTATGAGTCTTTAAAAGGAAATGTTATTACAAACCATGCCTCAACCCTGTGGCTGTTGATTTTTGTGCTATTTTACACTACTGTGAAATAACAAAATCATACAGAATTGCCTGCAGGTTTGTAGACTTCTTTGTAACCATTTCTTTTCCTAACTCCCCCTGCACAAAAGAAGAGGCTAATGTCTCAAATTCATACCTACAGAGAAAAGTCCTACATGATCATTGTCAAATGAAAGATGTAAACATAGGCTAAAGCTCACTGTAAAGCTGCTGCCATTACAGTGATTCCTGAAAACTACAGCGTACTAAAAGCATACAATTAAATTGTTTTGTTACAACAGCTAAGCACAGAAAAAATATCTTTCAGTATATTATCTTTTTGAAGCATACGACCACCTCTCCTCTAAGGGAAAACAAAGAATTGTCATTACTCCTGGCAGAGTGATCAAATTTGGTTTGAACCACTCCGACTAGGCGGAATTGGTAAAGTAAGTGTGATGGGTACTAACTTTTATAGTGTAATCTTTGAATACTATGTAAATCAAGTAGAGTTAAACATCAACATCCATTTCATTGTCATTAATGTCACAAGAAAAACACAATTCCAGAGCCTGGAAATACTACATAAATGCAGTATTCTACTGTACAAACACAACTCCCATCTCAGAGCTTAAATCCGATGTGGTAAGACCAACGTATTCCATCAATATGACAGTACAATATGGACTTCATTTATAGAAACTTGAAACTAATCATGTAAGATCTCTAAAGATTAGAGCTAGAGAGTGATGTCACAGATAAGAGGACCAATGCTGTACAGAACACAACGCAGAGAAAAAAGGGAGAAGTCAGGAATGGTTATGGAATAAGCTTTAATGAAGTGAGATAAAGAGTAAAGTCAGAAGTTAGTTGAGAGGACAGCCTTAGAAAAAGGACAAATTATGACACGTATGAGGAACATGGGAAGAGAGGCAGGTGATGGAAAAGATATGATGAAAGCTACTTTCAATAGCACGAACTTTTAGAGACAGGGATAGCAAGGGTGGTTTGAGTTATACTGTAAAATGGATAACTCAAAACAGATGCCCAGAAAAGTTTAGGTAAAAGAGATGACTCTGGATACTAAGCTATTGTAGACAGCCTACTGGGGTTGAAGTTAGGTGCCTTTTGTTTTACTATGTTATGCGGTTTTGCAAAGTTTTATTATATCCCAGAGGACAATATTTTTAAAATAAACTATGCAAAAATGCGCAATATAGTAAAAAAGGCACCTACCTTATATCTACATGCTAGCTTCAACCTCCAGCAGAGTTGAATGGTTTGTGCTGCTGCCTCAGTGTCTATTAGAGTAGTAACATCATGAAAAGGCGTTGACAGTCCATTACTTCATTGGGTCTGGAATGCAGTTTGAATAGGACTGGAGAAGAGTGGAAAAAGGGCAAAACTTATTTCTGTGCTGAACGTCCACTTCCATTTATTAGGAGCACACAGCACATTAGTAATCTTTTCACTTTATTTCACGGCCGCAGATCAGTTGAGAGTGACAATAATTTCAGTTACATACTAAGCCCAACAAGTTTAAGGGGCAATTAGCAATCAATAAGGAAGTAAATACTGCTTTTCATAAGAGGATCCTTAAAGCATACTATGCACAAAATAACCTCTTGTTTAGTCAATTAGGAAAACTTTTAATTCCCGCCCCCCCCAATGAAACTTCAAATCTTTTTTTCTTGAAAAATAGCTCTTGAGGCTTCTTTCTCATAGTTCAGGTCTCAAAATGCACACACACAAAACTACCAGTTTTGTCATAGCATTCTGCTCTACCTGCTAAGCTGCTTTGATTATCTTCCACCTAAACTTAATTGTTTGCCTGAAACACTCCAGTATTTTGTTGCTATTCATTCTCTGTTTAAAAAAAAAACAAACCCAAAGTTCAAAAGCTTATGTTGATAATAAAACAGTAATTGTTTCATGAGCTGGTTTGGAGACAAATTTATTACATGGGTTTTTAGCCACTGATACTTGGCTACCTAGGTGCAGAAGTGACTTTATATCTCACATTCTTAAAACCATGAGATCTAGTCTTTAAGTTAGGTACCAGTTCTTAAAAAAAAAAAAACATTACCACACTGCTTGAGAAGTAGATTAAAAGATTAGCTGTAAGAAAAGAAGTATTTTAACGTGTCAGTGCTACCCAGAGACTGGCAGACCCAACTGTATTACTGCATTAATTATGTTTTTACAAGGACTTAACAATATCTCAGAGCATATTATGTATAAGACTCTGATAGCTTTTTCTAGCAGGCACTGAAGGCAGAAGCTTTCAATACAAGATGCTAGAATACTCCAGATCATTTTTAAAGCACATTCCATCCAGGCATATCTTGCATTGATACTTGTAATTAATAAAGGCAGGATGGCAGCCATCAATAGAACCTCATGAAGTCTGGAAGACTGCTCAGGAACTCTGGGGCACAGTGTTTTTAATTCCAAATGGAGGTGTTCAAACTAGATGTTTCTGCAGTGCTTTCATTTCCACTAATTTCCATTTCACTAGCAACACAGGTGTGACACCTACCAAACCATTTCTGGATCACTCAGTGCAAGGCATCAAGTTGCTTATTAATGAAGGCAGTTGCAAATACAGCTGCAAAAAGGCAGGATGGCTCTTACTACAAGTAATTGTCAACTGTTTGACACTGCAAGCTTCTGAAAACCTGTTAAGCATCACTGCCTGTAAAATCATGGGGAGGTCTGTTCCACAAAGAAGAAAGCCCAGGTAAGTTCCAATACTCAGATAAGTCACAGCCCTCAGTCAGATCGACACCAAACACTTTTTTCAGTAGAAGAACAGGGCAGCACTGGGACAGGTACCCACAGAATGCAGACTGTCTAGGAGCAAAGGCTTTACGGAGTCCATGCAAGCCATGTCTGTTCCAAAGTTAACAAATGTCTTGCTTCAAGCTGCAGGCTTGACTGTGTGACCTCAGGGGTCCCTTCCACCAAAGTGTTGTAAAAAGAGTTAAACAGGCCAAAAGTACAGAGCCAAGGTTACTTGCAAAAGCCATTCTTCACTGCTAGGGATGCCAGTGTTACCTAAGGCTGCACTGATACATAGTAACAGCAACAAGTCATGTGGCAAATTAGGCAATAATTCTAGCATTAAGTATCCTTCAGAGAGGGATACACTGATGGGAATACTTAGAGATGCACTTCTCCCTCAGGCACAAGAGGGCGATGTGTATCCGGTAAGAATGACATCTGTCTACTGACAAGTGCACAGAAAAGCATGACCTCTATAGACAATATAAGGTTAAATATCTCCAGCTAAATATCAGATATGGACAGCCACACTCCATTTGGTATAGCATTAACCCAAAATCAGTTTAGACCACTGCTTTTAAAAGGAGCCATCAGCTTACCTCCATGACAACAGAAGATCTTCTCATCCACAATGGCTGCAATAGGCAGACAGTTAAAACAGTCTGTGAAGGTCTTCCACAGCTTAATGTTAAACCTCCGCTTGCCTAGGAGAACAGTGTGTGACATTAGGAAGAGAAAGTTGTTTTTTAAATCCAGCCTGTAATACATACTACAGCCTGACCAAAAATGTTAGCAAACTGTCTTCATACGGTTTTATTTCTGTTAGCATACTTAGGTCTCAATCTCTTACAACAGCATTTCAAGGACAGCAGAAGAAAAAATAGTAATTCTGCAGAGTGACTTTAACCTCGGCTTGGAAAGTATTTTTAGAAAGTTTCAAAGCAGGTTCACAGAATATTGAAACCCTTGCAATACAAGAGTCACTACTACAGTGTTTCCAAAACACAGTATTAGTCTGTTACAGTCTTTCAAAAGTAATAGATTTTGCTTACATTCATCATAAAATCCATAAATTCGATTGATGCTCGCACACTCATGATTTCCTCTTAGGAGAAAGAAGTTTTCCGGGTACTTGATTTTATATGCCAGTAATAGGCAAATTGTTTCCAGAGACTGTTTGCCTCTGTCTACATAATCTCCCAGGAAAAGATAATTAGCTTCTGGTGGGAATCCTCCATATTCAAATAATCGAAGCAAGTCTGTATACTGACCATGAATATCACCTGAATAAAAAAAAAAATGTTTACTGAAGATTAGTGCAACAACGTAAAGACTTACACAAGTTTTTATTCAGTGATCTTAAAAAAGGCATTAATATTACCTTCACAAACCGGCAATATGCATCACAAAGGTAAGAAGCATGCTGGTATTAAAAGCTGAAGTACTCACAGGATATAAATAACTCACCATATCTGCAGAACTGCTATGTCAGGTATGAAGCCAATCTGAAACCCAAAAGCTACAGAGGTCCTTACAATAAAGCATAAGCTTTCTAACCAAGCTTTAATTTGTATAAATTAAAACAAGGTTAGAAAGAAAACCTCTAATTGAACAGGTATACGACCAGAAAGCAAATGTATCAAGAAAAAGTCACATTATTTACTGCAAAAACAGATCAGAAAGAATTCAAACAAGACTGGAGAGAAACTGAACATTGTGATGGCAGAGCACACCTACTTCAAAGGTCAATTCTCATAACACTGCTGTACTAAGAATCCCATCCCCCAGCATTTAGACTAAATCCTCCTTTGATGCATGTAACAAGCAATACAGAGACTCAAAGACTGCCATCCCTTACAAGATACTCAACCCTGCAAGCTTGTTCTTAGGAAAAATACCTGTCATGTTACTCTTCACACTTCCAGCTTCAAAATTAGCTAGGCTTTCCATGGAACAGCTCTGTGTGGCAATTATACCACCACAGTGTATCACATTAGAGCAGCCAAAGCTAAACTATCCGTGAGCTATGGGTGAAGATGCCAAAGTAGCTCTACAGTAACTTGCAGCATACATGCAATGTATTCCAGCTGACTGGAAAACTCATTACCAGAGTGACTGGATACAAAACAGATATGCCAAAAGCCATCAGTACAAGCTGTATGGTATTTAGATTCAGTACCTCCTGGTCCTATACACTAAGCATTACATAAATGTATTTTCACTATTGCTGCTTGTGCAGTGGCAAAATTCTGACTTTGCTCAGCAGAGTTATTCTCCAGCAGATCATGAGCTACTACGGCCTCAGAGAAAAAAGCACAACCCACACAACTTTTTTCACCTTAAAAAAGAAAATGTTCCCAAACCTATATGCTCTCTGGTTCAATTCTTACAGCGTACAGTGGTAAAAAGAGTGCATGCCATATTACATTCCTTTAAACTTTCCATGAAAAATGCAATACTTCCTCCTTTAGGCAGCATTCTCCCATAACTATTTCTCATTCCAGACGAATCACTTTTCAATTTTCTTCTAATGAAGGTGATCAATATCTACTACCCAATATCAGACACAACCTGTAGCTCCACCAGCTAAAATCTTTTTCACATATGTTGCAACAAGAATGATTCATATTCTAATTGATATTCAGAAGTCTCCAGGTCACAACCTGATGAAAACAGAAGACTCCTCAACAAATAATTTCTGTGCTGATTATAGTACTCCAGGACCATGTTACCAAATCCTCAGACCTAAGCACTAACAGAATTAACTACCAAGTAAACACACTACAGAAAATATTATAATTGTGTTGTCTATAACTACTTTCAGTTACACACGTGCACCAAAGGGACAAATGCACTTAATGGGTAAAAATGTTTTACAGAAACGATTTTATAAAGGGACCAAGGCATTTATCATTCCATTCAAGGCACTTAGCATTTTAAAATACAGCTTCGTGTGAGCACAAATTGAAGGCTGCCAGATATAAAGACTTACGTTAAAAACCACATCTATTTTAAAATGGACATTTACAAAAGAGCACCTTTCATCTTACATTAAAACACAGCCATTCGAGATGTAGAGCTTATTTTGAACTGACTTGATTTTAAGACAAGACAATCCTATAATGGTTCCTCAGGCACTGCCTGAACACACTAAAATAATAGTTCAAAGCAGTACCAGCTGCATCTTTTGCTTTTGGTGAAAGCAATCATCTTTCTTTCACTTTTATCTAAATGCAGCTTTGACAATTGTTCTAATACTAAATTTAGATGCACCTGACACTTCCTGGTGCTTTCACTGTGTTTGGAATCCGATTTAAAGATAACAAATGCCTTATTTACCTGTGCGTTAGCTACCCTATTATTGCACACCTAACAGTGCTTTCAACTGCCTCAATTTAAGCACATGAGGAAAAGCTAACTTTGAAGTAGACCAATTATTCTTTGCAGACCTTGACTTATGTACAATCTACCTGAGTTTCCATGTTTTCTTCATCTAGAAATACAATAAGACTACACAAACAGTGAAAAGCCTAAAGAAAACACAACGTGATAAAGCTGCATTTTACCTTCAACTTTGTGTCATTATGCTAGCTGGGCTGGTTTTTCCTCCCCACTCTACCAAGCAATTAGTCATTTAAAAATGACTTTGCCATTAGTGGTTTGTTTGTGGGCTTGGCTGTTTTATTTTGGGTTTTGGGCTTTTTTTAATTGGTAATATCCTCTCTTAATGTAAGGAACATTGCAGACATTGCGTCTGCCAGGAAGAAGTTAATCTATGTTTGAGGATGTAAGTAGTAACGAATACAAAGAGTGTTTCCCCTTTAATATTATGACACTTTAACAAGTCTAATTCAAGGAACGTTATGCTTTCGAAGACATTGCCTATTGTTAATAAGCAAGTTGAAGGATGATTACAACCTGGTATTTACAATACTTTTTAAACATTTTCTACAAGCTTGTAGTTACAGTGTACTTTTGAAGAAGTCTAGCATCTTATAAAGGCTTAGCGAGGTAAAAAACACACGCGTTTTAGTTTTATTTGTGTTTCATAGTAATACTGATGTTTGTTAGAACTTGTTGTAAAGCACAAGGAATTTGTTACATGGCAACTAAGCCCAATTTAACAGTCTGCATTCAGTTTTACTTTCCCAATTGAAAGACTAACAATGCTCTCAATTTTTGAAGTGTTTCATTTCACAAGGTCTTTGTTTATGCTTTGAAGTGAGCAAATGCAACATGTAACATTGGGTTTTTTAAGAGAAGCTAACTAATTTCTGAAATAGTGATCAGAAGAGCAGCAGCTCTGTGCAAGCAAGGGACAGGATGCAAAATCTGCACTAGATGAGGGCACAAGCAGTCCTTATTGCTGAGGAAACTTGCTTCAAAACAGTGCAAAGAGCATCAGCAATCTACCAAGAGCTAGCTGCTTTTTCTTCACTTAATCCAACCTAAATTGAAAACTACATTCAAGATTTTGAAGACCTCCTTCTAATCCCTACTCAAGGTCATTTGCCTGTCTCAGTATTCTTCCAAGCCCCCCAGCATAGAACTAGATTAAAACACCTACATAAAATATATACATATCAAGCTTACATACCACAAATTTTCAGAGGTGCCTCTAGTTCCAGAAGAATAGGCTGGCTAAGAAATATTTCCCGTGATTTTATGCACAAGCCCCGAACTTCTGCTTCGGTCATCTGAACAATCTTCCCAGGACGACATCCTCGTACTGAAATGAGATATTTAACAGTTGAAGGTAACTACCACACAGATATACAACAATAGTTAAATGCAGATGATCTGTACTTAAAACCTATATTTGACAAAAAGCCAGCATCACATTCCACATATGCACCAAATACCTTGGAATTATGCTGTCCCATGACTTGTAAAATTAATCTCTGATATAGGGTAATCTATGCTTAAAGATCTGTATGCATTCCTGTTGAATCAGGTTCTCAGAAGAGAACAATTTAAGCTCTGCTTTTGTCCATATCTGTATAAATAGCAATTTTAAAAAGGACTTAACAATCCCTTTATGCTAGAGTATTCATAAAAGACAAGAAAATTCTCGAGAATGGAAAACGTGAAAACATATCTGCATTACCACAAAGTAAACTTCTTTAGGACTGTTAAGTTCAACAGGACTAGTTAAATACAAAGAAAAAATCATAGGCATGATTATGTTTACACTTTCAGCACCTGAAACTGCCATATCAGGAACATCACACTAAAAACTACAGACGTTTGATGAAACTTTCATACATAATGGCTCTTAAATAACTGAAACCTTTACAGCCAAGAACATTCTAATTAGAATGAAATTGAATTCACAGAACCTGTAAGTCAGGTACTCAAGACCTATATTTAGCATTAAGTTTTCAAAAGCATTCACATGTCATTGCACTACAACCAACATCCTCTGGCAAGTTCATCTGCAGCTGCTTCTTTCTACAAGCATCTGTATGATTCCTCTGTCAGAGGCTTTAATGCATCTTTAATGAAGCAGCAAAACAGAACAAATCTGTCTTCACTTCGGCCAATCCAGTTCAGTCTTCCATCTCAGCATAAACCAAACTTCAGAGTTCAAACTAATAAGCCAGAATCTATCAGTGTCTACAACAGCTGAACATCCTGTCCTGCCATCTGTTTTAGATGAAAGGAACGTTCAGCATTAAACCATGGCAGTACCTACAAGGGAAGGTAGTATGAAACTTTCGCAGCTCAAATCCAAATGCTTTCAAATTCAAGCATAGTAAGACACTACTTCATAAAAATTTTAGCTGTAACTTCAGTTAGTCTAATAACTTTGTGAACAGAACAGCAAAAACTAGTTCTTCACACATAGCGAATTCCTAGTTCGCCTGCTTTCCCTCTCCAAAACAGAAGAGTAAGCTTGCAACTTTTTTTTTAGTTAATGCAACCTCCCTTTTCCTTTTATTTCTGCTTAGTTCTGAGAAAACCTACTTTATAGAGGAGATCAGTATAATTACATCTAGCATTATGTACACTGTGCAATGGGGAAGAAAGGATATGAGGGAAAACAGTTTGTCCTAGGTCACCTAGTACTACAGTTCAAAGTGTTAAGCTCAAAAAGCTCTGCTCTGGTTATCACTGCATACTTGTCCCAGTGTAACTGCACATATGATCACGCCAACACTGTGCTATAAATATTTATTTTTAATAAACACCAAGACACTCGTTAAACAGAAGTTAGGAAGCAGTCACAGGAACATCTGAAAAGGCAAAACTGAATAGTGGTTTTCAAAAGCAGGGAAGAGATGTGAAATTAGATCCTGGGACAGCTAGTTTGAGTGCCAAAGTAGCAGGAGGAACAGTCTACCTGAAGCTGAGGATATATTGGAAATAATTAGCTAATTAGAACCTCACAAGAAAAAGGCTGAGGCATACAGGACTTCTTTCAGCGAAGCTCTGAATCACTACCAGGTGATAGTTACCACATGCTAAGTCACATTCCTCTTGCTAATTAAGATTTCAACTATACTCGAGAAAGCAAACAGCATTTTAGCAACACTTTTTATGTTGTTATTCTTCATGCATTAAGATGTTGGCTTACATATTAGAAGAATACAAAGTCAGACATCAGAAATAATCAAGGCGACTTGCAAACAATATATGCCTACAGGCTTCCATTTCATCACACCTCAAACAGCTGAGCAATGTTCTTACAGATACATCTTCAGCCCCATTACAAGCAAAAAAACCCAAAAACTCAGGCTTGACAGCTTTGTACAGGACTTGACTATCCAACTTGTGAGGTACTAAAATGTTCCAATAACCATCATTTCAAATGCTTATGTTCCAACAGCTTATAATGATCCCCTTCAGAGACCTGAAACTCCTTTTAACAGGCACAATAAACTGGCATTACACAAGCTCCCACCTGAACAAGCGGAGTCTTCATATTGCAATGGCTATAATTTTAATTAAACAATTGCTCTATTTTGAACCCATAGCTTGCAACAAAGTCACACCAAAGCACCATGCAGCACAACCAGCTTTCCAGTCATGTCTTCCCACTACAGACAGTGCCGTTCTGGAATCATCTGCCTGCAGAGGTGATGGAGTCACCATCCCTGGACGTGTTTAAAAAAAGACTGGCTGTGGCACTCAGTGCCATGGTTTAGTTGAGGTGTTAGGGCATGGGTTGGACTCGGTGATATTGAAGGTCTCTTCCAACCTGGTGATTCTGTGATTCTTTTAACCATAAACAATGACATCCTCTTCTGTATTTAACTACTTTCATTATGTTTTGCAACACCATAATTACGCCATTTCATATAGATCAAAACCAAGAAGTGGAACTGCACACTTATTATATCCACTCTAGTTTTGGAACTCAAACCCAGGAAAGCCCACTATGTACAACTTTAATGTTACCAGAAGCAGCACCAGACCAAGCACTGAGACCAAAATTGAGATAACAGTTCAAGTAGGGAACCCATAATACTTAAAATAACTTGGATCCAGTATTTCTTACAACACCAGCCTTTACCTCCCTTTGAAACTCATAAGGAGGTTTAAACTTGGAACATTTGCTTTATAGAATTGATGCTTTGAGTGGTGCTGGATTTTTTCATGAGAAGACACAGTGAACATGCAGCTCCTGACTTCATAATTAACTGCCAGTCAGTGCCTTGATGCTATTTCTTTACTTCTAACAGTAGAGCCCTAAATGCTGCAAGTCCTCAACAGACAAATCAACAAAACAACTTATTACCTCACTTCAGATTTTCCAGGCTAACAGACACTTCTACAACTCTGACAGGTATATCACTCTCAGAAGAGGAGGGAACACACACCTGACGATCAGTCACTTCCATCCTTTGGGAAGGGTGCAGATCTGAACCATTGCACCTTTGCAAAGGTGCTTTCCATCCAAACAGTCCCCACCTCCAGAGAGAACTTAAATAAGTTCAGTTACATTTGAAGCAATACAAACCTGGGGTTTCATGAGGAATAATCATCAATACTAGTTACGATAAAAGCAGTTTTCTCCCACAGTTCACTGATCAGCAACAAGGGTACTACATATCGAAAAATGAGAGGCTCCTGTGACCCTGAAAGCCTCAGCACTTCACGGGATTCACAAAGACACTGAGAGGTTTGCCAAGTAGTCGTCTGGAACAGATGTGCCACAGCTGTGGTACAAGTAAGACTAAGCACTTATTTCAGCAGCTTACATTACAACTAGAATTTTGTTCAAGTTCCCTTGACTCAGCTGAGCCTTGTACGTACTGTAAACAACCCTGCATTTAGTTTTTCAAAAGCCAAATCCCCAAGAACAGATTGAAGGGGAGGTTCTAAGAACCAGATCGAGAGTGTAAGAGATGTTTTTCAGAGTCATTTACGAATTACTATAGCTAACCACTCAAGCCATAGCTTCACACATTGCAAAATCTGTAGCTTACAAAAAGCCTTTAACAGCATTGGGAAAACCACCGTTTTTAACGGCTGTCAGTTACCCAGAGCAGAAATACCATATCAAATTTAAAGGTAGATTAATTCTCTTCAATCTAAAATGCACATGCTGTAAACAAGCTTAGATTTACATAAATTAGCCTTTCGATACGGACAGTAGGGACAGCAATTCCTGTTGTAATACACAAACACACGTACATAGTGCTTTGACAGAACAAGCCTTTCCTGCAGTGAGCTTCAAGCAGAGTGACATAGCAGGGAATAAAAAGAAATAAAAGCAAATATACGCATTGAACACTGAGACTTATTTTAGCACAACAGATCCTATAGTCATCCAAGAGCTGCTCTAATTGATACTAGAATAATCTCTGCATCTACACGTCTTTGGTAAGCAACCTTAAAAAGTTCAGTAATAGTAATTAGCAATCCAAAACATGAGCTGCACAGCAGCAGGTAAGAAAAACTTCAACAAAAAATAATGTATTTTTTTTAATCCCTCCAAACTCACGTCAGAGAGTAGTAGATTATGTAAGGCAATACTGGAAAGGAAAAAGAAAGTGGGTCAAAAATAGGCTGTTGGAAGTGCCACTTGCATTGCTTTTTTCCATAGCCTTTCACGAAATGGAAAAAATGTATTTAACCTGTTCTGTCACACTGCTTCTGGTACACCTTTCTCTAAGCAACTAAGCTGCTCATTTTGTGCCATCACTAGTAGTTTCTTCAATTACTAAGTCAGCTGTGGTATGCACAGCTACCCTAAGCATTTACTTGGCGTTGGTCTCCAAGATCACAGTGTCCCACTTACTGGACGTAACACTGACAATTTTATCATAACATAAAAACCCAGACACTTCTCCCTAGTATCATAAAAAATTGGGTCAGCATTATTGCTAATAAGCACTCTCCTTTCCCTACACTCTCCTTTTTTTGCAGACATGCATTTATGTGGCCACACAGTAAACTGCATCAGTTAACTGATATTTTCTTTCCAGAAAAAAGATAGGACAAATCAAAAATGTAATCTAAATAGTTCCCCAATTTGAAGAATACATCCTCTGTGAACTTGAGCTAGGGCTAGTGAAAGAATAAGCAGCTGGGTTCTACTTCTTTTCACAGTAGCTCCAGCCAAGCTTATTTCTGAAATTATGGCTTTAGAAATCTATTTTGCCAGAGTAGATCTGAAAAAAAAAACCCCAAACTACAACACAAGATTGCAAGCACGCAATTTTACAAACTGCACACAAGCAATTCCCTTGAGCTTACACTCCCCCCACATTCTGTGGGATGTTTAATCATTGGTGATTAACAACTCCGACATTTAACTATTTTTTTTTTTTTGTACTTAAAAATACTTTGGAGTATTTGGCAAATGTTGAACAGCCTGCCAATAGAAGGAGCAGAACAGATTCGAAAGCTAAAGGTGGCATTACCTATGACTTGGGAAAAAAACAAGCAGTCCTCACACTGATTTTGGAAATACATTCTGAAATTATCTGGTCTCAGTATTTTTTAAATCCAAATTACATATCTTCATGAGTTTAAGTCAGGAATCCTACACTGGGTTTTAAAAGCAACTCTCAATTTTGAAAGCAAAACTTCTACTCACTCAAAATATCTTCTGTTTTTTAACTTGTTCAGCTGCCATCCAGAAGAAGCCACTCCCTACCTTGCAGCAAAACAGAGTTAAGCCAGCAACACAAGTTTTAAACTTTCAGAACTGCTGTGACAGAACTAAGCTTAGAATGGCTCTCATTCACGAGTTACACTGGTGGACAACAATAATATAAATGGACCCGTTAGAGCTTTGCTCAATTCAGCAGGAACATATTGCTGAATATACAGCTCTTCTGCAGTGTACCCAGCAAAGCCCTGTATCTTTCCTACAGTACATCACCCAAATTTCTCACTAAAAATAGAAGAATCAGTCTTCCAGGGAGTTATTTCTCCTGAAAAACTGTGCTTTTATATCCAAGTAACCTTAAAGTCTTTCTAAAATTGCCTTCACTAGATGACCTTGACATTAAGTATCTTGCTGAAGAACAGTGATTGCTTGTGAATTCATTTTAGCAAGCTTATTTAACATCAAACACAAACTCACTGAAGAGTAAGAGACAGCCCAAGACTTTAGTGGGAAAAAAAACCCTAACAATGAAGTGGTGGTGTTCTACCCAAACTTGAATTTACATTCTTAAAATATATATACTATCCAGCAAAATTAATACTCATGGAGAAGAATGTAAAATTGCTTCAGGGGATGCCCCAGTAAGCCCATGAAAACACGCAAGTGTACCCAACCTTTACCCATTCCTTTAGCTTTCCATGGACTACCTTACACAGAAGTTCCATGAACTAACTGATGTGTCAGTCATTCTGTATCATATGTGGTTCCAAGAATTGCTGAATTCAATGTTGAAGGACAAGATCACATGGTCTGTATTTACTGTTTGCTTAAGTACACTTGAACCTAAAACTCAAGCAACCAGCAAAACAGAAGGTAGAAGCTTCTCACTACGCTGTATTATACAGTGACAGCAATTCCTGTCTTAGTCTACCTGGAAAGCTAACCTAGCACAAAAAAGTCATGAAACAAAGAATTTTAGCTTCTTTCCCAAAGGCTAACTTTCTTTTCCCCTAAAGCAGTGCTCACAAAATTCCTAAAATTCAAGGAAGGCAAAGGTAGAGTTACAAAGTTACTTCATAAATTCTGAGAAGTACCAAGGAGAGAAGTTACTGAAGCTATGATACAAAAAGCTGGGTCTAACTTCTGCACATCACTGTCTCTGGTACTTAACCAACGCAGTTACACGGGATATATACACAGCTTTGTATCAAGCTTGGTATTAAAAAACCCAAAAAACCCTAAACAAACACAAAATACCTCCCCCTCCCCCCACAAAAAAACCTACAAAACACAGAAAAGATAGTGCTGTAAAACTAAGATGTCCTAGTCAATGTACTAAGACAAATCACACAACAGAAGGTTCATTTCAATGTTCAAATTATAAACCAGACATCTATTACCTTTAGAGGCACCTCAGGCTGTAGTTAAGAGTGGACTCCCCTATACAACCCCCTTCACTAAGCACTGCATCTGACCTTATTGAGTAACAGTCAAATATAGTATGCTGCCTTCACTACGTTTAGCAGTGTGGTTTCTTCCTTTTTTAAAAAAAGTTACATACCTACCTTTGGTTGTAACCAATGAGCATTTAAGAGAAGTTTTAATACTTTATAGTTACAGTTAACTTAAATAAGAACAGTGTTTCTCTCCTTTTATACTATCATTTAGCTGTGCAGTGAGGAAGACACTGAATGAGTCGAGTAAAACCTGCGTTGCAGAGTATCTAAATGAAACAGTTACTGCATCATGCAGCCTTCAAGTGGCCAAACAGCCAGGCAGAATGAAGAACCCCAGCACACACTGCCTGATGCTGGGCTCTTGGCCTTCAGTGCAGTTTTTCAAGCCAACCATTCCATTCGTCATGCACTTATAAAGCTAAAGATGAAGTGGCTGATATCTGCACTGCTGTACAGACCCAGAAACAAACTTCATTCTTCTATCCCTCCTCTCTAGTTAATACAATACATACCCTCCCAGAAAAATATCAAAACCTCCGATTTTCTTTCTCTCTTTAAAGACTAAGAATATAAAAAACAAACAAGCAAAAAATCCTTTGCAAGAAACTCCTTTTAAAGTTATTCTTGTTTATTTTTCTAGTAGCAAATTATCCAGTGATTTCACACCAAGTCAGGTAATAACTCTTGTTTATTCAAGACTCATCTCCATGGTTTGTTTATATTGTTTTGCAACAGATCAATAAGGTCTGTTTTTCCTCTCTACAACTGCCTCACTTTTTCAGCATCAGTTACAGAGCCTGGAACTGCAAGCACTACTACCATATCATAACACCACACCATCAGCTGGCTGGATATATTAGTTAGGACACTAACAAAGTAAGAAATATGTTATTGACCATAGCACATTTAACCAGTATGCTCTATACCACTTAAAACTAGTAAGAAAAAAAAAATCTCAATTATTTAACAAGAATTTAAAATCCAACATTCATTTTAAAAGTTGAGTAACATTCCAATTCCTATGTTTATCACAACCTGTAAGACCTCTGAAGTCACAAGAAAATGAAGCTTGCAGCTTTCTTAGAAGACATCACATGACAGTAGGAACACCAAGGCAATCATAAAAATCACTCTTTTAGTTGAACACTGAACATTCTCTGCATCTACTAGTAGTCTGACAATTCTCTTCTTGGATTAGTATTTCCTAGCTTCTTGGTGCATTAGTACTATCAGAACTATTAGCCCTCAGTCTAACCAAAAATAATTTCATTTTAGAAAAGATCCACATTAAGTTCAGTCAGATTAATTCAAATTGTAATTTTAATTAGGTCAGCTAGATTGAGGCAAGCAAGAAGTCTCACCTAGACAAGGCAAATTTGTTTGTACAGTAGTATAAATGAAGCCCCTTTGCAGAAAGCCATCTCGTACCTAAGGTTAGTATATGTCTGGGTTTCCCTAAGTACACCCTCTCTTCCATATGGTAAACTCCCCAGTGTTTACTAAGACAGACACCTATAAATTTAAAAGAGCAGAGATTCATTCCAGCCGGGCTGCCTTATATGCAGAAATTTTAAGAGACAGCACAGAAACAGGAAGCCTAACACCCCGAAAGAAATATGAAAGGCTTATTTAACACCATTCACAGCACTCTTTGCAAGTCAAGGTTACACCTATTCCAGTATATTTGCTTCGATATAGAGGCAACATTTTCCACACATCACTAAATTTAAATTAGCTTAGAATCTGACTTAAATTTAAACCTGGTGCACCCATTTAGCTCAGCATTGTTGCCAATTTCAGGGCATTTCCCAGATAGGGATACACGGTATTCCTAGATGAGGCAAAACACAAGTAGCAATTTCAGCTGCAGAGCCCAAGAGAAAAAACTACATTGAGGAAAAACTTGTCAGTTCACATTGGAGAGTAGGATTCAACGAGACACTTGAATCACAGCCTCCCAACACTTAAAGAGGGCTTACAAGAAAGATGAGGACAGACTTTTTAGTAGGGCTTTTTGCGATAGGACAAGTGGAATGGATTTATACTAAAAAAGAAAAGAAACAGGTTAAGACTAGATATAAGGATGAAATTTTTTTACAATGACGGTGATGAAACACTGAACAGCTTGCCCAGAGAGGTGGTGGATGCTCCATTCCTGGAAACATTCAAGGTCACAGTGGACAGGGCTCTGAGCAACCTGATCTAGTTGAAGCTGTCCCTCTCACTGGAGAGGGGTTGGAGTAGGTGACCTTTACAGGCTCCTTCCAGCCCAAACCATTTAATGATTCTGTATTCCACATCTGCTGTACTCATGGCAGTCTCATGTGTGCATATTCCTGCGCTGTCCACAGCTAGAATGGACTGGGAAAAAAATCTATCCACCAGATGGCATAGCTGGGAAGGCAGGAAGGAAAAAAATAAAAACATGAAAAAAGTACACACACTGAAGCAAAAATAAGACCATCATTTTTGTGTACCGTAACATAGCTAAGCCTGCCCTGTGATTCTGAACACCAGTACAAGAAGGAAACACTCTTTAAACAAATTTGGCTTATTCACTTTCATGGTCACGTATCACTCTAAAAGTCTTCTAGCAAAGCTATGGAATTCTGTGTTTAAATGACCTGTAAATCTTTGCAGATTCACTCATGACAGACAATAAAACTCAAAGTGTCTCCAAGATAGTGAGGCAGACATGTCAGAGCACCAGCATCTCCCTCATTCTTCTAGCAAAGCAACAGGAATGAGAATTTAAATCTGGTAGATGGTACCTGGTAGACAGAGACAAAATAAAAGCAAGCGTTGCTATGTTCCAACTTTATGTACGCACTTCATGTATATACTTGAGCTTTACTTTCCTCCAAACAGTATTTATAAGGTATCACTAACTAGTGGCAAAGTACTAGACATTGCAAGAAAAAGTAAATCCAAAATGAGCTCTTACCATTCCTAAATTCACCACTTTAACAATGAATAGAGGGTAAGAACTTGGTATATGCAAAAGAACATGGAAATTAAAAGCTAAAGAATACGGAAATTAAAAGCCAATGTCCTAGAAGACAATCAACATGCATCACACCCTTGTTCACGTGAGTCTTTATGAAAACTCTCCACATTTAACTCAAGAGTTAATCGATCTGGCTTTCAGCACTCAAAAGATCTCCTAAGTAAGTAAGTATACATTCAAGATAAGCATACAGGCACACTCCTCGAGGACTGGGAAGATGTTCTTGATGAATTCTCCCAAGCAGCCCAGCTGTAGGCCACTTCGTATCGGTATCTCCCAAAAAAACCCGAAACCAAAACCACAATTCAACATAAAGAAAGTAAGACAATGTAAGTAGGTAATTCCAATCAAAAGCCAAGTTAATGTGTCATATAACCCAGAAGCAACAAGGATAAAAACAGTTAGAGTAACCTAATTAAAGTAGGAGCAAGATCTCCTGACAGTTAATATCACAGCCTAGAAACAGGTGTCACCATCCAGCAACCCAACGACAGCAGTGAAGTTTCCTATTGCTGTGGCTTTTGATACGTATTTGCTACCCTTGAAAAATTATGTGTAGCAGCCACTGAGAGACAATTATAGACTGTTATTCAAACTTAAAGCCATACATTTCACTTAAAGCAACCAAAAGGACTAAATACATACTGCATGACAACATTTAATGGAAGCGTCTTTTTATTATTTCACTGTGCTTACATTTACACCATAAAAGCCTGTTTCCTTATCCTTTTAAGTCAAAGTTGAAGTGTGAGTAATGGAGCCCAACAACTTGCTTTGAACAATTTAACTGGAGATAAGAGTCAACAGATATTTTTCTGCGCAACCAGCGTGGGGACGGATTCATACTCACTTTACCAGAACAGGTCAGCTAAGCAACAGCAGGAGCTCCAGAATGTGAGCTGCCAATTGTACCAAAAAAAAAAAAAAAAAGCTTCATCGTGGAACACTACTGTTTGAACCACAGCTTAGAATGCTATATGCTAGCACTGCAACAAATAGAAGATGTTAAAAAGGAAAAATAATCCACACACAATGCATTTCTTTAATTGCTGCAATTTTTTTCAAACAAAACCTGTAAGAATTACCTATTCCGTTTCAGATACAAGATGTTGTACAACGCACTCCTCTACTGTTACAAGACGACAAGCAGAGAGAAAACACCCCATTCCCCTTAAAAATATTCCTAATCTCTGCTAAAGAGTTAAAAAAAAAAAAAACTATAAGCAAGGCTTGGTTCAGAAGTTGTACATAGATATACCCCTAAAGGTTAAAGTACTATGGAAGACAAAAAGCACAGGCTGCTCAAACACAAGGTAAGAACCATAACCCAAAAAGCTACAAAGTTGCAACACAAGTATTTATGGTGTATGTAAACTGTACGGAACACATATTTCAAAAGACATCAAAAAAAAAAAGCAGAGTAATATTTAAGAGGGAACAGAACAATCCAACAAGTTGCACGCCAAAACACTGCAGAATCCCCTCCTCTTAAAGCTATCTATATTTAAATAATTACACTATTGTGGAACAAGCATCTTTCAAATATAGTATTTAAAGGATCTCAAAAACCCCAGAACCATAAATATACATGCATCTTGATGTCTGCCCTAAAAAGTCAACATTTACTAGGTTATTATTTGGTTTGTCTTAAAAACCTACCTATTAATCTGGCTTTCAATATCCAGAAAAAGTGAGTTTTATCTGCATTAGCGATCTAAGAGTAACTTCAACTGATACCTGTTTCTTCATACTATAGTACACTGCATACCTTAAACCACAAACATAAGCACAACTGTTCAAAGACTTTATGTATTTTTAAATACTGATCTTACTGCTCATAATTTTCACATCGAAAAAGAGGAGATAGCAGCTACTAACAAGTCCTTAAAGCCCTAAACCCCCTGCTTTGTAGTAACTCGGCTGAACAAAACTCAGCCTTACTAAACTTGTTTCACTTCCAAACTATACATGCTCCATAAACTCCTTTCTATAAGCCTTCTGCAATGTGATCCAACTATCTAAGGAGTACAGCAACCAAATAAATGAACAGCGCATACCCATGCAAGTACTCTCATCTCATCTCCAGCATACCAGGTATTTGTTGAATGTGGAATGAAAGATTAATGGGAGAGCAGGCCCAAGAAGACTAAACATTCACGACATAACTTAAATAAAAAGAAAATGCTAGCACTAATTCCTCAGCTTCTCCAAAAACAGGCAGTAAGTCAGCTTCTTCGTTACTTTAAAGGACAGAATCACTATTTAATACACACAAAACCCTTTATAGCTTTTATCAGCCATCCATGAGAGCCACTTCTGGAGACTGCCCCGTAGGCAGGCTGAGGAATGTCAGCGCACTAAATCCCTCTGCTCCCACCGACACTCACGTACACACAGCCCCACACCTAACGCAGCTCGCAGACGTAATTTTACACACGGAGAACTGCGACTACAACCCGACCGGAGGGGTGTGGGGGGGAAAGGCCGCTCAAGAGCTCAGCTAGCGAGACGTCCCCAGCGCGCCCCTCAGCCAGGCAGCTGCAGCGGGGTGAAGAAAGGAAGACAGAAAACGAGGCGTTTTGTTTGGTTTTTTTTTTTTTTTTTTCTGTTAAATACGAAGGCAGCCAGACAGGGCGGGCACCCCCGCGCACACCAGCCCCTCCTCCCTCCGCGGGTCTGCAGGGCCGGGGCTCGGGGCACCGGCGGGACGCGCCGAGCCCGTTCCCGGCCGCCACCCCCGGCCCGGCGGCGCAGGGAAGGAGCTGCCCCCGCTTGCCCCGCACCGCGCCGGCAGCCCCGGCTCTTCCCGCGGGGAGGGGCGGCGGTGCCCTATGGCTCC
>VZTD01001942.1:521941-674647 GCA_013397725.1 Rhagologus leucostigma
CGGAGCGGGCCCGGCCGTACCGCGCTGCCCGCCGTGTGCCCGCGGCCTCGGGCGGCGGCGGCGCCGGGCGCGGACAGAAGGCAGGAAAACGAGTGCCGGGAACCCCCGTGTCACCTGAGGGTCACCGCTCCGCCTGCTGGCACCGCACCTGTGCGATCTCGCAGTTTATTAGGGATAAAAAAAAATTGTCACAACCTGAATGACGAGTCGTGCTCTTTATAGGGCTCTTCTAATGCACTTGTCAGAGAAAACTGTGGTTCGTGTTTCACTGCGGCTGGACCTGCTAAGAGTACTTTTTTGGTGATTTCTGGAACTTTTTTTTTTTGAGATGAGCTCTCTAAAGACATGTTTACATACTTCTGTCAACAGATGCTTGCCTTGGATGGACAGAGAAGTGCTTTAAAGTGTAGGTGGTGAAAACCCACTGTGAGCTGGGAGAGCAGATAAATACATGTATGTTGACAAAGTAACAAAGTGCAGATGTTCTAGAAAAAACAGACCTCTCCTTTATATGCCTAAATATAGATGTTGATGTAGAAACTTATCTCTGGGAGCTTGAACTTGAATTTTTCCATCGGTCTGTATAAACCAGCAAAGTCCTGCCACCTTACATAATGTTGAAACCCAATTTTTTATCTCTTGATGGGAAGAAAATGAGTATGAGCAAAACAAAAGCAATTAGGACAAGGTGCAGCCACGATTAGGTATCACATGATGCTAGGTGTCCAGACAGTCAGGTGAAAGAACACTCTTCTGAAATGTCTACACAGGTGGGCAGGATATGTGGCAATAAAACTTCAGCTCATCTGCTAAAAGCCCATACAGCTATCCTTTCTTGTTTTTCAAATTCTGCTAGTGGTAGTGGAAATCTAAATAAAAAGATCCTAAAATGTTTTTCTTTCATTTTTCATTAAACTAGGAAAAATAATTATTCCACTTCTTAAAAGTTCATCCTTATCCCAACTACTTTATTACTGCCAAAACTAATAGATCTGCAGTCCCTCTTGAGCTTTTAGGAATTGTCCCAGTTTCGTTTCACACAACTGAACTGCCCTGAAGGCTATTTTAAGCCATCACAACATCAGTTTCAGACATAATAATACATTGTCGCAGAACATTCTGCATTGACAATTAAACGGGGATATGAAATTATCTTTCGCTGTGGCATAAAAATATAATTAATACATCTTCCCAAATGCCACAGAATGATAAACTTTCAGGTACACTGAGCAAAACATAATCCCCTAACAACTGTTTTTACTAGGCATGTCAGCATGTTCCAGAAACAATTCAGCAGCGTATCATAACAACAAAATAATTTAATAAGCAGAGATGCTATGAAATAGAACTAGCTGCAAAAAACAGCTCACTTCTTTCCATGTAGATTCTGTGCCAGTGTCTTGTTTTATTGGGAACATGGCTGTGTGAGAGTTACTGCCCAGCTGTACCTGGGTTCTCAGGTGGGTGGAAGGTCACCTAATTGTGCTGCATAACCCTGTAAAGTTTGCACCTCCCTTTCTTTGTAGTTTGAGCAGGGACACAAATACGTGTGTTTCTCCTTCACTGGGTTAAACTTGACATGTCCCATTGGCACAATCCAAGTACAGTAAACAGAATTAAAAGATCAGAAAATGAGGCTCATTGTCTTCTGCCATACAGAAAGAAATAGTTAATGTTGAATATAGAAAGAAATAGTTAATGTTGAATGAATGCGTTTTCTTTGATCAAGGGTAGATGTTCAGTAATTTTTGGCATTATACCATACACAGATACAGGCCAAAGACATCTAACTGGTGATTCAAGTACAAGGAGGAACTGGACTGATGCCTTGTCAAAATCTCATTAATAATACTCACCTTTCTAAATTGTCTTACAATTATTTTGAAAATTCCTCTCCTGTCCACCAATATGGTTTTGCTCCTAACTTTCCCCTACTTGGTCTCAGTGTCATTTACCCTAAACACCCCATGTGTCAGCTCTCCTCTCCTTATCCGCATGCTGTCTCAAGGTCCTTTAATTTGCACTGCTCTTCTGTTCAGTTTGTCAGATCTGAAAGACAGAAATTTCCAAAGAAAATGGCAAAACAACTACGTGTTAGTAAATGCCATGCCCTAAACTGTGACTGTGTAGACAGGAGTTCTCACTTAGGCTGCTGCTGCTGTGAATTTTAGGGAGTTGCTTCCTCAGCTACAGAGCTCTGACTCAGCATCTCTGCTGTTACCTACTCTTTCCTGGTAACCTTATGTTGGTTCAGACAGAACTTCTGCTACTCACCACACTTTAAACTTAGTGCACTACATACACTTTTATGTTATTTACTATGGCACTGTAACTTTCAAAAACCATTGCCCTCCTAGGTCTGTCATCAGTTACCTGGTAGACAGTACGCGGCAGTATTTTACAGCATTATCTCATCACTGTACCTCGTTTCTAATGTACTTTATCACCTTGGCAAACTGTAACTCAGGGCTGACTGCAGCTCTTATGCGGATGGGAGGGAGAGGCCAGTAGGAGCCATGTGGTTAGTTTTCCAGTGTGTAATTAGGAGCATATCCTCCCTGAGTGGCAATAGCTAAACCGCTGCTGCCTCCTCAGTGCCCTTTTCCAGTTTCTTACTTGAAACAGAAATCAGTGATCCAAATTGGCAATGTATTTTCTTAAGAGAGTTTGTTTACAAGTATTTATAGATCCTGTCTCTTTAGTCAGAAATGGCAAGAAACTGTATAAAGGTAATCTCAAAATAAACAAAATCTGCAGATAAATTATCCCTGTTTTGTCCAAAAATCTTAGATTAAAAGATAGAAGAAAAACCAACAGATCCCACTATGTACTTTATGACCCTCTTTTGTTTCTCAGTATTTGCACTAAAACTGGGTAAATAGTTGGTTTTAGTTATAACTTTTTAAGATGTAAAAATAAAATAATTATTCTTCTACACTGAGCTAAAACCAAGACTTTCTCAATCTTCCTGAGAAATTAAGGAGGAGGAGAGTCCCAAAGTAGCCAGCGGTTTGCATTTGGAGGCATGTGGCAAGGATGTGAAGAACTCCTCTCTGAACTGCTGCATCCATACTGGTTCTCTTGGCATCCCTGCTAGGAACTACAACACTTTGTATAAACAATTAAATACCCTCTGGCCCAGGGGCTCGAGTCTGGGTCTGTGTCCACTGAATGCCCCCGTCATTCAGTGGTAGTGCTGTTCTGTCTCTCTTGATATAGCTTTTGTTTGAAACACATCGTAAGGTCTTTGGTTGATACACAAATGCTATACTCATCAACACTTTGGCAACAGAATTTTCTGAAGAACAAGATTGTTTTGTAGATTAATACTGACCGTTGATTCCTGCGAATGTAGTTATGCCGTCACTGCCTTTTATGCATATTTAAAAGGCAGGGCAGGGCAGGTCTAGATGTTCCCAGGAAACAGATTGTTTATGTCAAGAACCAATGCTGAAACAGTTTTAAAAATTGGAATAGATATACTAAGACATATATTGAAGTCTTATTTTTTAAAAAAGAGCAGCTCCCCCTGCCCTATTCCGAGAGCTCCCAGGTGCGCTAGAGAGTCTGGAAGGCAGGAGAGAGCCTCCTGGGAGCTGCATGCAAAATAAGGACAAGGTGAGGCATAACCAGGAGTATGTATCACAGGTTACTTCATCTCTCCATGTCAGAACTACTTAAAACTGTGAGAAGGGTTGTTTTATTTTATTTCCTTTAAATTATGTTTATTAGCATGTGATACAATTTCAGTTCCCCTGACAGCCTGTCCTACTGCCCACAAACTATGAGAAATACACAACACTTGCTGAGGCGTTACTCCCCAAGTGAGGAAGGGGGAAGGACTTCTGAAGCAAAACAAGGAAAATAATTTGGGCCTGCAAGATCTGCAGTTTGCAGGATGTCAATCAAGCTTACTATTCCTCTGCTTTGGAGAGAAAAAAATCTTCTCCTACTGTTTCCCAGGAAGGAACAGCTGCAAGAACTGAAAGTGTCTGCATCTATTTTCTTCAGTAAACATGGGAATATTTAGTTTCAGCAAAACCAGATGGTTTACGCCCTGTGAATATGCTGGCATTTGACACCAGCAGCCAGTTTCACAAACTACATCCAGAGAGTGAGAAAGAACTCCTTTAAACTCTGGGACCTGACAGAAGAAATGAAAGCTCTGAAGGCAGAAATAACAGATTGACAAAAACCCCAACCTTTATCCAGGGATCTCTAAGTGCTCTCTAAATATCCTTAATCAGACTACGTAACAGTCCATGAAGTGATTAAATTTTGACACACATTCCTCATAGAGGGTTACACTTAAAATGAGAAGGTAAATAAGTTCCTCCGGGTTATATGGTGAGTCATGGTCTGGTCTACTGCATGCTCTGACTGTCCACATCTCTTCTTGCTAATGCGTCTCCAGTGTGCTGTGTCCTCAGACATATTCCCAGGACACAGTTTTTAAATGTGAAACCATTACAGTTAATAGCACAGGGACAGGATTGCTGTGTATGCAGCATATATCACCATAGCTGGGGCATCTGAGTGCTCTATGGGGAATTTATAATGTGCTAAAGAGATTTATGAACAGCCCTCAAACCTCTTGCTAATGGCAGTTGCAGTGGGTGTTAAGTGACTGAAGATTCTTAATTATTTGATGATCTTTATTGATTTGTGTTGTTATTGCTTAACATGACTCTGTAGTAACAAGGCATCTATCAATCTGAAAGTGTTTTCCAGCCAGTGAATTATTAAAGTATGTGATTCTTAGAGGTAAACTGTTCTGTTGGGCTGCTGGGAGACTGATGTGGTTTGCTCAAGACTACTCATAGCTTGCAGGGCAAGGCTACAAGGACTTTGGGCATCACAGTCACTGACGGATGCAGCACACATCCCTGAGCCAAACCCACCCCTGCTGACTCCCTGTTGTCTGCTGCACGTTAAAGCAGGCTTGGGAAGGATTGCTTTTTACCTGCAATTTCAGGGGGAACCTTCCCACAAAAGCACATTAATTTTCTGGAGGGTTTAGTGAAATACGTATTTACTGGAAATCTCTAGGTATTGCTTCTTCTTAGGCCTACAGCCATGAGCCCTAAAAGGGTTCTAGTCCTGGATCAGGACCCAGCAAAGGCCTCCAATATCTCCTTCAGTTTTCTGGAGAAGAGCTGTGCAGTGCTCCAGTTTATCCCATCGTCTGCATGATGGAGGGTGTGCCACCGAGCGCACCTGCCCTGCAGTTGAGGCAATGCTATAATTTAATATACTTCATGATCAGCATTTTAAGAGTTTGAATTTGCTATTTCTCCATTATGTAATTACATAATAATAATAATTTAACTAACATAATGTACGTGGCATTTTGCTGGTGCTTCCTATGTAAATTAGAGATATTTAGCAATATGTTGCAAAATGGATACGTGTATCTCAGACTGAGATCTAGGAGGCTACTTTGATTCAGAATAAAATAAAAAGAAGCTGTTGGAAAGACCTGTTTTATAAAGAAATAACTATTTAATTATAACTCTTCATCCCATGGCTTATTCATTAATGTAGAAACTGCAGAGCTTCAAAGTGTTTAAACTTTTAGAAAAAGTCCAAACAAAGCCCCTCTCTACTTCTGTCTTTTTAGAGAAATTCAGATACTTAAATGTAGGTTCAGAAACTGAAATTATACACAAATGGGGAATTTGAGGCAGAATTTTGAAAAAGCAGCGTGAACAACTAACTAAACATTAAGGAAACAGCTAATCTTTAGGTAGAAAAGAACACTTATTTTAGTTGTTAATCTACTCGTAAGAAACAGAGACATTCTATATTTAAAGTACACTCCAGAAGAATTAAAAGGAAATTTAAAGTCAAATTTAGATATCAAAACATGTCAGACAGCTTGACTTCTACCCAATTGTAACAAACACTTCTCATTCCTATTGACTTATGCAGTATTTTTATTACCTATTAAGTAATCTAATTTAACCCTGTTGTTCCAAAAATAGTTCACTTGCATACAGTATGGCTCAGAAGAACAGGAGATGGGGGAGACCACAGCAGTGAGTCACACTGACAGGTTTAAGCCTTGAGTCGGCAAAACCTGGCTTTACTCTCAAAGCCTGGGGTGGGCTTGATTCACAGGAGGCCATGGCTGTCATTTGGGTTTGGGGGTTGTACACCATGGTCTCCCAAAAGTGTATCCCAGGACCGCAGAAACACACGTGACCGTGGCTGGCCACACTGCGCTTTCCCTGGTACCCGCGCTGGCTGGAAGTGGTCATTCCAAGCTCCTGCTCTCCCTCCCCACTGTGATTTGCCATCCTTGCCACCGTGCTGATGTGTTTGTGGGACTGCACTGCAAGTCAGATGCCTGCAGTGATCCAGATGAATAACAACTCCCTCTGGCTCTCTGGAAAGCAGTAACTTTAACCCATGTTGCTCTGGGTGATCTGGTGCACAGCACACCTCCCAAAGACACGTGTCTCAGCCCAGCTGAAGACTGAAGACTGTGGTACGAGGCTGAAACTGGCAGCGGCTGCTGGTGGAAGGGGCTGGCTGAGCAGCCCCCAAGAGTGATGGTGTGGGGTGGCTGTTCCGTCAGTGTTCCGTCAGGGAGGCTACAGCCCCCAGCTGCGGCTCTCACATCCTACTGAGTCATCCCATGACTCCAGATAAGCCATGTGCCTTATCGTGCCTCAGCCTGCCACCTGCAAATCAGTGATAACAAAATTTAAATAATTCAGAGGAACGTAGCAAGGCTTAATGGAGGTTTGTAATATGTTTTGGACTCCTTACATACAGTAGTGCGGAATTTTAGGTATCGCTGTTACGGAGTGTGTTGCTAGTAGTGCTGTCTTCCTTTAATAATCCCTGCAAACTCCCTGTCTTCCTACTTTCATTATCAGTGCTCGGCTTTGGTGTCATTGTGTTGCTTGGACACCTTCTAATTTAAATTTCATGTTTTGATTTCTGGGTGATAACTTCAAACACCAATTTTCTTCTGCTACACTATGCAGCCTTTTGCTCATTTTAATGAAACCTAGCAACCATAATGTAAATTGGAAATAACTACAGCCCATTAGACTACTGAAATCCCTGAAGATGTGAATTATTCACTATTAACAGAACTTGTATAATTATAGGTTAAGATATCACTTAGGCATTTAGCATACATCAGCTCCACTGTTAATTTTTAGCTCTTGATCTGTATTAGTAACCTCAGCTTGCTAAATTAAAGGATATGCCTCCAATTAGCCTAAATTTAACATTCAAGAACACATCTCTGGTGGGATGATGCTTATAAGTTTAGAACATCCAGGCAATTTCAGCTGATCTACTAAGTCTCTATCACAAGTGGAAGAGAAAACATTTTCTTGCAAACACTTCTATGACTTTCACAGGGGTGAAAGAAAAAAGGACAAAGCTGTATTTTTTTGTATTTTTTGTGTAAGATCCAAAGCCAAAAGTGTGACAAGCATTGCAGTCCTCTGCCCCTGTAGGGATCCCAAAAAAGTTTGTACCTGGGACAGAGGCAGTTGGGTCACTGAACGAAACCTTCAGAAACCAAAATACTTACTGTGAGGCAACAAGAGAGCATTGAGATACATAGAGAGAGAGAAGAAAAGAGAGAGGACTGACATTCTTAGCAAAGAAACCCCAACCCAACCCAACACTGTAAACAACCAACTAACAGAAAGCCATTACTTTTCCCCAAGACCTTTGCTTGTGTTTAACACAGCAGGGCTGGGTAGGACACTTCTGTTTGTGCACTGTACATGTTAGCTATGTCCTACAGTGCAGGCAGTTGTGGCACCTGTGCGATGTGTGGTCCTCACAGAGTTTGGTGCTCTATGAACAACACTCTGTGCAAGCTGACTGTCATAGTTAAGCAGTGTAAATCCCTCATTCAAAGCTGAGCTCCTTTTTTGGGGTGGTCCCCAGGAATCTTGAGCATCTTCTTTCCAATTAAATGACCAGAAAAGTTAGCGTGACAGAGTTAAAATCTCATGTACACATCCATTAAAATAAGAGTGCTTTCTGATCAGAGTAAACAGTAATTGGCTGGTTAGAGATCTTAATAACAGGCTTTCAGCTACCACTGGGTAGTTTTAACTCCTTCCTGAGAGTCAGAAACACGGCTGCAGTATCTTTGATAAGACTCAGCATTTGTCTTTTTTCTTCCAAGAGCAATGAGATGACTTTCTGTTTGCTGGTGTATAAATTAGCTCTTCTGTTCCACCAGGAAGGAAAGATTCCTGGTAACTGTCTGTGTATTTTTCATACCATTTGATACCTGCTTTAGATTATTAGCTTGCACTACATAGTCCTAGGTAATCACACTTCCACTTCTGGAAAGTCCTTTTAAAATACATAGCTAGAAAATGGTTTAGGCTTCAAAGCAGATGATGAGTCTGTTCACACATGCTGGTCAGAAGTTGGAATGGAATCTTAAAGCTTTTGTCTTGGCCAACACTGAGAAAAAATATAGCTTTTGACAGTGTCCTCTCTTATTTCCATAAATTCAATAACATGAATTTCACTAAACATGAGTGATCTTGTTAATGAGGAGAAATGCAGTGCACTCGGTAGCTGTATAATTGTGTCATAAGTATAATTCAAAAAATGGTTGCTAATATTGATGAGTGTCTCCATAGGAAAGCTCTGGGTGATAAGAAATCCTCTTGCTGGGAAATCTGCTTATAAACGTATAATGGAAACCATTACAGAGAGGGGAAAAAGCACTAAACTGGAAAATGCTATTAAAAATGTAATAGAAGCCAAATTATTCAAAGCTTAGTCATGACATTCATTCAGCAAGACTTGTTGCAAAGTGTGGATTTTATTGGAAACAATTGGAATCAAAAGATTACACTACTAATACCTAACTTTGGTGTACCCAGAACAAATGAAAAAGAAAAGAGAATATTTTCAGCTCACAGCACACTGAGGATTTTTCCAGGGTTTGTTTTTTTCACTTAGGAAATTGGACCGTGTCATATAAAACCTTTTGTCATGTTAAGCAGTCACTGTAGTATGTGCACCTTTTTAGTTAGACCTCCAAAATTATGGAGGTGCCTCACTCCTTAGACAGTTCTTTCTGGCCATGCCAAATTACAAAACCGTAATGCCTGTAGTTGTCCCACCAGCCTCTGAATGAAGCCTTTGGTTGGTGAATCTCAGATTTGTGACATCCTCCATGTGTTTGCAGTCCTGTTTCTGAGCATCCAGGGGTGGTCCAGCAGAGGTGGTACTGATACTCCAACATCTCTTTTTCATGAGGCTCCTTGAACTTATCATTCCTTTGGCTGTATTGCTTGTCCCTGATGCCAGGATTATTTGTGTCCTATGTAAAGTAGATGCCATCTAGTATAAAATCCATTAACAGCTCTGAGAGTAAGGACTGAAGCTGAGGTGCCTGACTAATTCAAGGCAGCTCGCTGATGAGCACATGGGATTTTTCATCACCCTTTGGAGGCTGCTTATTCTACTCTGTGGTTGCTGGGAATGCCTGTATGCCTGACTCGAGTGCTTTGAATCACCCTACATGGACAGGGACCGACTTCTCAGCCCTTGCAATGTCTCAGTAGAGCTGCCTAAGCAGTCTGGCCTCCTCCTCTGCCTCTCCTTGTGTGGGTTTACGCCTGAACCCTTGCAGATTTCTCTTTAAAACTGTCAAATGTTTAAGGAGTTTGGATTTCTCTCATCTACTCTGGAATTTTACTTTTAATTACTTAGAACAAAGACTTTTCCCATTCTAATTAAACACCTTTTGCCTCAAGTGCTGACTATCTGTGTCTTTGCATGATCATTTACTTTCAAGATTTTGAAAGCATTTTTCACTTGCATGCTCCAGATGGCTTGCCAGTGACAACATTCATGCATTTAGTTCTTTTCTCTCATTAAGCCTGTGGATTTTCAAAATATTTCTGGAACGCGATCTTACAGTTTTCTCTCTCTCTCTCTCTTTTTTTTTCTCTTTTGCCCTTTTCAACCCAAATGCAAGAAAAAGTACAAAATAGGTGTTTCCATGTCAGACTTGATGTAGGTTCTTTTTTGGGTGGGGGAAGAGTGGAAGGGGTACAGGCTGAACTTATTTAAATTAGTGATGTCAACAGTCAGAAATACAACAGGCAGGTCCAGTACTGCTCAGTTGCTGTAATCCTTTAAATCTGACCTCCTGCCCAGCTTTCCTGGGTACATCTGCTCTGTGAATTGGAAGAATGAGCCAAGCTATCAACAACCCAAGCTGGTAAGGCTTCCTCACACAGCATCACACAGATGCAAGTCTAGCCACACCAGCCCATCCACAGACAAGAAAACAGTCTCCTGCAGCTGGTTATGGCAGCCAGAGCCAGCAGCTGTATGGGGCGAGGGAGAACCTGTTCTGTGCAGGGCACAGCCTGCCTGGTGTCCCATAACATCTTCTCTTAAATCCCTTTTGTCCCAGCTGCACCCGTGCACCAATTAGTAAGGAAGTTACAGCTGGCATGAGTTACGCAGAAAGGGTGAAAAGTCATATAAATGTGTAAGTAGGAGTAGGACAAGCAGGACTAATTTTCTGCATGTTTTTGTACTTCCCAGGGTGTTGCTTTTCTCATCATACCACCCTCTGCTAGTGGGGGAATCCCATTAATGCAGCCTTTCTCTTAAGGATCAGGCCTGATCCTCCCTCTAGGATGGGCTGGCGTCCTTGTGCTGACTTCTGAACCGGGTGAGAATCAGACCCACTGTGTGGCTGGGGAAGGGGAGGTTTTGGAAAACAAATTATACTTTGTTAAGTGGTTAGAAGACATGCTGACTTAAATAAGCACTTAGCTCCCATTTACACTTGAAAGTTTTGTCATGCGAGTAGAGTTCTGCCACTAAACTCCTCCTACATAATTAGAGGCTTTTTGCCTATGAGATGCATTCCAGTCTGGCAAGTGATATAAGCCATAACATCAAAACCACCACTTTTTTTTTCTTTTTTTTTTCTTTTTTTTTCTTTTTTTTTTTTTTTCTGGTTTAATTGTGTCTGTGCAAGGGCTTTTGCTGAAGTACTTATGTCATAAAAATCACCCTACAAAACACAAAGCCTTCAAGTGCAAACTGAAACCTTGTCTACCCAGCCAGATGTTACCGTGCTTTAAATACAGTTATGGAAAATCAAGGTAAATTTGTTAGAATGTGCTGACCACATCTTAACAGTTGTCAGAGATGACGTTAAATCCCATTCAGCACTATATTAGCTAACCATATATCCAGAGTGGTATAATCTAATTTGACTTTTTCATAGCTGTGGTTGGACAGGGACTGTTCAACTTGCTCTAAACTATATTAAATTTTAATAGGGCCGAAGTGAAATCTGCTTTGTTTCACTTTATTTTTCACTAGCATTATAATATATTTATTCTGACAACCATTACTTTGGTTGTCATCTCAATTAAGTGTGTTAAGCATTCTTCCTTTTAGGCTTTCATATTTATTTTCCATTTTTTTGATGCCATGAACTCTAAGCATATCTGAGATCCCAATGGGAAAGAAATGTCTGTCACCTTGATACTCCACTGAATCTTTAAATGCAGACCCCCAAAATTTTTTTTAGTTGCCTAAGTTAAACTATTTTCAAGCATTAATATAGCAGACTATCAATACAAATGACAATATATCTTCTTAGCTGAATATCACTTTCTAAAGGATGTCATTAGGCACACTCAGATTCATTTTCCCCAGTGGACAGTAATTTGGTCTTGCATTTCTAATAGTCTACTGCATTTTAATGATTTTTCTTTCATGTGAATGTTGCTAGCTTTCCCCAACAATGCTAATGCTGCCTTTCAGGAAACAATGACAAGTTTTTATAATTGGCAAGGCTAGGACCTGAAGAAGTCACAGAAAGTTATTTATTAGGCCCCATAGAAAATCAATACTGTCTTATACACACAGTGCAAGTTTCACTCCCTGATATCCATCTGCTAATGAAGGACTGGAGCCAGATTTGTCCTGGAATCAGTCGCAGTTTGTTACTGCATTCAGAGGAGGTAGATTTAGGCCTATACTAAGTAAAAGAGAAACCTAATTTTTCTCTGAGGTGCAACTAATTCTGCAGTGTGATGTGGACCAGAGCAATCAGCTCTGCTTATTTCCCAGACAGGAGAATGCCCATGACCATGCTGTAAGCACCAGCTAACTGTGTGACAACTGAACAGCTTGTTAAGCAACAGTCAAAGCAGGAAATGCACAGTGCTACACCTGGTGATACCACTGGCAAATGTGACTGGAACGTGTAAATAGCCAAGCTGAAATTAAACCAGATTGTATCTTTATTACAGAAAGCACTGGGGGTTTCCTACTTGCCACAGACAGGGTTTGTGCCTCATCCCAGGCAGGTATTGTGGCTCATGATGCGTTCATACTGCGTCTGGCAAAGAGAGTCTGTCGTGTCACTGTGACCTCTGTAGGACTTTACGTGATGATAATCCTTAGAGAGATCCCTGCCACCAGCACTTAAAGCTACAGAAAGGACAAACTGAAAGGCTGAACTGGGAACCAGGAGTGCAGTAGAGCACTGGTACATGCTTTCAGTCATGGGATACTAAATAGACACAGTGACTGAGGTTTTCAGAGGACCATGAGAAAGCCAAACACTTGGATATATTTTTGTATTGTTTTTTGCCTGCAAAAACAGTGAAGGACTACTGGCTGATATTCCACTTCAGGCCAGAGCCTCACACTGAAATAATGAAATTCTTGCTTCACTACTCAAGCAAACAGACCCAAGAGCACTTTTTCTAAATACAAACAAAAGTGATGCAAATGCAGTTTTGTTGCTGGCACACAGCCTCCATGTGTATTGCACCTATTACTTTTGCTTTGGTGGCAAGCCAAAAGCAAATATATATGAGCCTACATAGCTGTTTAAGGTCAATCCTGCCAGGCTAACAGCAGGGTTTTCTCTGACCATCTATTTACCATCTATCATTGCCATCTGTATCACCACAGGAGAGTATCATCTCCTCTTTGCTCTAAGTGTTTGCTGTTATCCTCTGCAGCACCCATTGATTTCCCAGTACAGATAATAATAAACACCCAAACAGTTACATAATCCACCTGCAATTTTCCAAGAGAGGACATAAAAAATTATGCCTGTGAAGAGCAGAAACTTTCGTCTTCAAAGAATACTGTGTAATTTTGGTAAATAGCCTTAAATGTATAATTCAAGTGTAGAAATGGGAACTACGCAATTCCAAAGATTCATTCGTGGTTATGTATCTTTTAGCTCCAGGCCAACTGTGTGAATCTGGACCAGGTGAGTCGTGACAGAAAGTTGTTACTACCTGGCAGCCAAGGGGAGAAGAGGTGGTGTTCCATCCCACTCAGGTTTTTCATGGGCTGATGACCACAATACAAAGACCCTGGACTGAACAATGTGCACAGATTAATCATCTGACTCTGATCTGGGAATAATCCCTTTTGATCAGGGTAGATAAGCAGTTGCCCTGCATGGCAAGTAGTCTTACCATTGCCCTGTCTGTACTTATTGCATGAAAAATGAGTACAGGCAGACCTGTAGCCAGTCCAAATTGTCAGAGTTTGGGTCATGGATTTCAGAGTGATTACCATTGCTTACACTGCTGAGGAGCTGGCCCAACAGGGTTTATACACATTGATGGAAGCCAGAAGATTTTTTGAGCACTACATACATTTCTTATATATGTCTGCTGTAGATTAATTCTCCCATTTTTTAAAGTTAGAAAATATGTTTCTCAAATAACTTGCAGTCAATCAATATCCAATGCATTGGATTTTTTCCACCATCTTCCTATACCAGATTTCACTAATTTTACAGCACATTTGAGTAAAACACATGGGTTTAGATTTTTTATAGTGCCTTATGGTATTTTTGCTGTGAAAGTACTTTCAAAGTTGGGTGGGGGTTTTTTCTTTTCCTTTTCTTCTGTGCATGCATTAATCCAGTCTCAAATTCTGATATTTCTGTCCTTTTCAACCTTTGATAGATAAGAACAGGACATACCACATTCAGAATTCCCATTTCACTGCAAACTTTTGATTTGCCTCTATAAATCACATAACCCATTCTGCTGCTAGTGGAAGGTATGTGTCCCCAACAAATTATATACCAGGTATTAGTGGTGTTAAACTCTAAGAATTCTAGCCTAATAAAAAGTACACCTCTCATTACATATTTCAAGACATGGGCAGAACACCTTTTTTAACTGTCTTGAAGGAAGAAGCGTGGGTACAGTCTCATGCTTAAGAACAGCCATTTCTGCTCCTTCACATCACACGAACAGCAATAAACAGCTGGTGTGATTAATGAAGTAAGACCTTCTCCAACCTGATTTGAGTATTTAGTTAGTCAAAGCGGTTGTTTACTTCCTGTATGACAAAACAACAGGGGTTACTATAATTAATAACAAGTAATAATAAATAATTTTGAGAATATGAGCTTTATGAATGTTTACTGAATGTTTTAACAACAGATTACAAAAAACCCAAACTCCTCCAAACATGAATATAAACCCCCATGTTTCCCTGCCCTGAGTTTCTGGATGCGAGCCGTAACGCCCCAGTGGCTCAGCTCTGCTCCAGTGTGGGCGAGAGGAGGGGACGCCAAACCCACGTGAATGAGGCCGCTGGCCAAACTCCCCATTTGTGGCACACCTCTGAGGCATACCCACCCACAGAGGTGTGGGTGTGTTTTCAGTGCTGTAGGGCACCCAGACAAGCTGGGGAAAGAGCCTTGGCAAGAGGAAGATTTGCATCTCCCCATGGAGAACATGGCGTGACGACAGGCCTGACATGGGGGCCATGTCTCATGGCTGGCTCACGGTCTGCACTGTTGTCAACCTGAGCAGCACAGGCCAGCCTGGTAAAACAGCACCATGTTTACCCTTTGGTATTCCTAAATGAGATGCTCTAATGTCCCTTTTCCATCTCTGCAGCTGCCATTTCATATTTACGGGGTGCCACACACCTTCTCACCTGCCTAGAGCCTTTAACACACAAAACATAAAATAAAACCCCAAAGCAACTCATCCTAGCCACAGCACTATGCAGTTTCTCACCATTTACCTGGTTCTTTTTTCAGCAAAGAAATATTACTCTGGGGAGAGGCACAGAGACCTATTGATCTACTGACTTGGATGTCAAATTGGCAGATCGCACAGAGCCTCCCAAAAGCTCCTCTGTCACCGAGTCCCCTACTTCTGCAGTGGCTTAGCAGCCTGGCCTCCTGAAGGGGGATTTACTCAAGTAACATGTCACTTTTCCCAATAGCATTTTCTCCTGCAAACACTCTTCTTGTTGATGAGCAATTCCATAACCATTAGTGACTCTGGCTTCACAGTGGACCAAATATATGTTTTGTGTACTTGAAGAAGATTTGGTGCTTTTAACTGGAGCTGCAAATAAAATGGACTGAAACACAGAACCACCTTTGGCTTCAAGGAAGAAAGCTCAGTGAAGTAAAAGTTTGGTGATTGTAATGGAGGTTAAAGTTATTTGACCTGGGTTGAATTTCAGCTTGAAAGAAGGGCAAACTGAGAACTTGCAAAGACTTGAAGAATAATTCCATAAACAAAAAAGGTACTTTATCAGATAAGCATTCCCATTAAGTTTTATTCAGTCTCGTTTAAGGAAGTTATTTTTTTGGTGCCAACAGATTATGTTAAAATTAGTTCTGAACCCCTACAGAAAGTGGCTGTCTGTCTCTTTCTGAGCCATGACTGAATCCTCAAGTGAGAAGAGGACAAAAGAGACGTTTCGTGGCACAACAGCAAACAAATGAAGAGCCTAGAGTCATGGGAGGGGATTGATAGAGGCAGGCCCGAGGAGAGGCAAAGGCATCACCCTTTGCCTATCAAGGGCAGTCTGAGGTAGGGGAAAGGCAGATCTTTCTTTCAAGGTTTGGTGTGGACAGGAGAACCTTACAGCCAGCTGGCCAAGCTCTTAGTGCAGAGGCCTTCTCTTCCAGAAACAGGTAAGGTCCTATCTGTGACCTTGCCATAGAAAATACATGAAAAAATAATATAAATAGTGTCCACCATACATTGGAATTAAAGATAGAGAGCTGTGACAGAGTGCTGATTAGCCCATGACTTTATTCTGCTTTTTTTGCTTTGCTCTTCTTTTCCTGAAGTTCTCCACTGTTTTTACTACTCCCTCTCTCTCATCCTGTGTTTGAGAAACCATTCCTCTCCATGGACTACAGTGGGCTTTGGATCAAATCCTACATTTACAGCTTGTTGAATTACTAAACATACTTGCTTCACAATCTTTGTGCTATATATTGCTTCATCAGATGAAACAATGATAAAATTTGATCATATGGTCTAATTCCAAGGAAGGCAAACACTCTACCCTAGCCAGAACTAGCATGCCAGCTCAGTTTCTTAGTCCTTTGGAAATCTGGGCTCCTCTAAGCATAGGCTTTCACTGCTGGTTGGTGGCCAGATTTACAATACAATAAATTACTTGCTCCTGGAGAGAATTCTAATCAGATAAATACAGTGATTTCTTTATACTGTCTGGAGGCAGTCTCTGAAAAAAAAAATTATACAGCCTGATGTGACTGATTTAGTGTTATTTTATAGGGATACATGCATTCTCTGTGATGGCTTACTTTTAAGAATGTTTGTTTTTTGAATAGTGATCTCTATGGTACTATTACTATTAATCCAGGCACAGGAAATTTGTGGCTCACAGTCCCTTGTCCATATGAGTCCTTACTCCCAGTACATTGAAAGCATGAGGTGAGTCTTAATTTATGGCTCATCAAAGCCCATTAAGTATGGGAAAGGTTTTTTCTCCTCTGATTTAACCTAATAAGTAAACATAAAGAAGCCAAGAAGGAGAAAAAATGGTTCAGAATAGGTTTCTCTGCAGCAAACACTCAAAGACCGTGAAAAGACGATGCCAGTATCATTACCAGAAGATAAAGCTGGCATAAAGAAATAATTCATATTTCAATGTTGCGAACAGTGAGGTTAAAAATTAATTAAAGAACCTTGCCTGTATATAAAAGATGGTGGGCTAGTCTAGTCTCAAACCCATAAGTGTGAAAAAGATTTGAGGTTTAAAATGAGTACCTCAGCTGTTGCTTTGGACAAAGACTTTTAACCAATAATTAAATTAGTAAAATCACGAGTTAAGTTGTTTGGGGGTTTTGAGGTTTTTTTTGGTTGGCTGGGTTTTTGTTTGTTTGCTTTTGGTTGTGGGGTTTTTTTGGTTGGTTGGTTTGGTTTTTTTGTTTTGTTAAATTGCTAAAATACTATACCTGCCTTTAGACACCAAAACTGCCTCGGTGTGAGAGAAACTAAGTGCCCACAACCATAACATGATAGCCGCTTCTGTAGCTTTGTCAAGGAGACCTTACTGGCAGGGGTTAGGGAAAGCTCCTGCTCAGGGTTCTCAAGCTAGGATTCTAATAAATATATGGAGACTTTGATACCCCTGTCTTTCTTTCCTTCCCCCTCCCTTTTCTTACTATCTTTGGTATCAAAGACCTTCACCCTGTAACACTTGGTTACTTGGACTTCAGAATAAACGCATTCAGTTCCCATGAAACCCTACAGAGAGCACACTGCAAGTGGGTTGAGTGAGCAGGAGAGCACACTCAGTGACAAACAACTCTCATGCCTAACAATTCCTCCTAACTGCATCTGCACATCTGTCATTCATCTCTCTCTTTATATTTGCTAGCAGCTTTATGAATATCTAGGCCACTAAGCAGATTTTCTATTCAAAACCTGTGGCCCAAATTCTTAAGAACACACATTATGTCCCCTTAAAAGGGCAAAGAGGAGTGTGTCTGTTTGTTTACATTTGTTTAGAAAGCAGAGCCAATGAGCTAAATTATGATGCATTTGCATAAGAAACAGTGGAAATCTGCTTGAGTAAGAGAAAGAGTACCAATATATTTCTGTTTTCTGATCAGTACCTGCCCTGCATCCAACATGCCTTTTGATGGTTAATTCTGTCAAAAGTATAAATAGTCCAAGCTAGGGGGTCAAGCCTAGAAGCCAGCAGCTGTGTCCCCTGTCTCCTCACATCCACAATGCCTCATGTTAAAGAAGACTGAAGCACAGCTACTTAATTATTCAGCCATTTAAAGGGCAACAAAACCAGTTAAGCATTTCTGAACCCTAGTCTTACACTGGCTGTCAGTTCTCTAGAAAGCATCTTTTCACCTAAGAACACAGTCCAGAACAGTAAGAGACCCCACAGTGAAGCCTCACATACAGGTGCACTTAATGAAACTAACACCCAATGGTTCAAGAAAAACAAATTGTGCATTTCAATTTGGTTGAGAACACCCTATGGACATTGGAGTGGAAGGATTTTTCATTCTGATGGCACAGGCTGGGAGTGTGCTCACCTGGTTCTGTTCCCTGGCCTTAGCTAAGAACCTCTAGCATCACCCTGGGCATGCTAATTATCTCCTGCTTACATTTAGTAAAATCCCACTAATAGTTTTCCAAAGCTGGGGATTTCTTTGCAGAATTCTTGATGATGTGAAATTATTAAATCAGGATTAATGGTGTTTCTAAAAATACATACTTGCGCAGTCACAGGTGGTTCAGTCTGATGCAGGAAAAAAGGTTAAATTATACAACATAAGCAGAAGTTCAGCATAGATGATCATAACAGTCCCTGCTGGACTTAATACCCATGAATTAATGTATGACAGGGGATAAATGCAGTGGGACATTATGTGGTTACTGATTCCAGCCTTTTAAACACCTTTTTCCTTTCTTTTCTTTGAAGCCTCAGATACTGACCATTATTCAATTCTGAATCACAGAATGGTTTGGTTTGGGAGGGACCTTAAAGATCACGCAGTTCCAGCCCCCCTGCCACGGGCAGGGGGACACCTTCATTAGACCAAGTTGCTCAGAGCCTCATCCAACCTGGCCTTGAACATTTCAGGGACTGGGCATCCACAGCTTCTCTGTGCAACCTGTTCCAGTGCCTCCCCACCCTCACTGTAAAGAATTTCTTCCTAAAATCTCATCTAAATCTGCCTTCTTTCAGTTTAAAGCCATTCCCCCTTGTCCTATCACTAAAAAGATGAAAATCTTAAGACATTAATGGCTTGATCCCACAAGGCAAACTTTTTAAAATATGGTAGATTGGAAGAGTTCTTTGTCAAAAACACACAGACACAGAGACTTTTCACCATTGACAAAAGAAACTATTTTCAGTGTGAGCTTTTAGTTTCAACTGTTTGTCAAAAGTAGATCAGTCAGTGCTGACTTAAGGCAGTGGTAAGTTTCCATGTGACTTCAGGGACCCAGCCCTTTGCCACTGCTCTTATTCCATCCACCCAGCACAATGAGTCAACTGATTGCATTTAGGAATTTGCTGTACACCTGTAATTTATTGTGCTGTCATCTCAGGAAGAAGTATTGTTGAAGAATGACATAGTCTTTCCTTTAGAATTGACTGTCCCAATAAAATTAATCACCCAACCTCCAGTTCCTAGAAAACTCCACAGAGGAAATCAAATTCTAAAGAGGGTCCTTTCCTATCAGTACCAACCGAGTAAAAAGTGAATCAGTGCACAGGCCTCGATGTGAAATACAGATGGCCTTGGAGTGGCAATCAAACTTTAAAAGTTCACGTTTCACAGAAAACATCAAGGTGGGTTGTTGGAAAAGGCTGGATCGATTTGGAAGTGCTCCCACACTCTGAAGCATTTTTTGGTTTAATGTAGTTAGCAGTTGTTTCAGGATGCGAGGAAGAGCCTACCCAGGGCAACTGTGATTTAGATAAGGGACATGTGCAGTTGCACGCCAGTGGCTGAGTCAGATGAGTGACAACAGAGAAAATCCAATCCAGCCTTTGCTTTGAGTCTGGCACCTGTTAGAGTCGCCTCCCAAGGAAATGTGTGACACAAAGCCACGATCTGGTATGAATGGTGAGGGCTGTGAATGGACACAAAGCTGGTTTGTCCTAAGCCCTCCCATCCACGAGGATCAGTGTAGATGGGTAGGTTTTCCAGCACCAAGGAGGTCCATACTCCCCTTCCCATACTGTTAGCACCACTCAGCACAGCACACACACACTGTGACTCCACGGGAAAGCAGTCACACCACTGAGCAGCTTCCCCCCTTGCTCCACCAGGAAAGCTGTGCTTTACAAACACTGATAGGCAATGACCCATAACTCCTTCTTGAATGGATTTGCTACTCCATTCAAGAGTTAGCAAAGTAAGACATGAAAACTCAACAGCCTTAACATTTTTCCAGTGCCTCACAGTTAGTGTCAAAGAGTTTTGAAGAAAAAAAAATCAGTGCCAGAAACTTGAAATCCCACTACCTTTTAGATCCAAGTCCACACTAGTTCTCCGTTTCTTTTTAAGAGAAGGCTTAAGGTTATTCAACTATTCAGCTGAACGAGTAAGAAACATAATTTTCATGAGTCTTTAGAGGATATACAGAAATCAGTAACACCATCCAAATTTTGCCGCTAATTTGCTATGGTTAGGTCACTTAAACTCTCTATTCTCCCTTATTCCTGCCCATAAAGTAAAGACAATTCTAATGACTGCTCTTATTACAGGAATACTGGAAGATTTAATGAGCTAATATTTTTCCAACAGTGGAAATATGTAAAGTACTCAGTAAATGCTGAATGTTATCACTAGTGCTGGAACAGTGGTGGATAGTAAGAGTGCCAGCCCTTTTGCCTAAGGGAGGGATAGAAAAAAATCTGTTTTGTTGAGATGGAACCAAAATTGAAATGGGTTCAATTTTTACAAATTTTCACAATTGCATGTTCCAGAACTTGCTTAAAACCCCAGACATTATGTAGTCACACAACCTATTTGCTTCTTTTCAAAAGCAAGAGAGTGACTCCCTCATCTCTACAAACACTTCAATCTTGCTTTTACTGCTTTTTCACATACAATTTGCCATTACACATTTTAAAATCTCTATGCCAGGCAAAATGAATTCGTTCAAAAGTCTTATGAAGAAGAGATTTACAAACTTGTTTGATAAATGCTGTGCTTCAGCCCAGGATGGTTTTTCTTCGCACATTAACAGATGAAAGTTACCAGAAATAATTATAAAGCCCAGGGTAAGAAACTCAGGTAGTATAAAAGTACTCTTCAGTTGGCTTAGGATGACTTATACTTTGATGACCTGGACACAAACCAAGAGGAAGCTTGCCAACAGAGCTTTTCTTCAGCAACCGTCTCTTAGAGAGGCCGTTGCAATCCCAAATTATTTCCTCTATTAAACCCCTGTTCCAGCTCAGGAGTTCCTCCCTTTTGCAGTAGCAGTGGGAAAATGCAACCAACAGCATCAGACCCATCTGTACAAGCAGTTTAACTACACAGATCCATGATTAGTATTTCAATTTGTGCACTGTGCCTACCAAAGAAGCTTGAGAGACAACTTCAATTCATAAGGAAACATACTTTTCAAAGCCATCTGAGCCAACATGTTAACAAAAGAACACTATCTGACTCACTGAAATCAAGATCCTCCTCAGCAATAAAAACCTGGGGAAAGAGAGGATTTGCATCTTGCCCAGGATGTCAACAGGATTTGCTCAATGACAAAAGACATACTGATCACTGGCAGCCTTAACCCAGCACAGCAGGCATCAGCAGTTAGTCCCGTCCTTGTAGAGATCTTAAATGTGTTCATAATTTCCCTCATTTCATCAACTTCCCTAAGATCAGAAGATTCACATCAGTAAACATACACATTTGGTCAAATAAGCTTGTATGTTAAGATTACTCTCTGTACTGGAGTTTGCAGAACAGCACTGCTACCAGAACATGCAGCTCTGTGCCATCAGCTGTCATTACTTTTGTTCTCAGTAACCCTATCATAACACACAGGACCCCAGTAAGTAGTAAGTGATGGCAACTGACATGGGGAGGTGCCTGAGGCACAGATAGAAATTGGTCTTAGTTCTCCCCTGCTGCCAGAATACAGTCCAGGTTTATGGTTTGGGTCATTAAGGAGCCCAGCAGATTAATATTTTTTCTTATTTCTCCCTTCACTGTAGCATTCAATTTCATTAGGTTTATAGCTTTCACAGAATAATGTACTGCTAAACACAGATGAGAAAAATATATAGTACATTCAGAAAACATATCCTGTAGGGACCTTTCAACATCATTTCCAGATATCATATTTTTTCTAATTATAAAACAACTCCTCAATATCCTCAGCTGTGCATGGTGACAAGACACAAACCCAACACAGTAATATCATGGGATTTATCTGTCTGCGTCTTTTTTCCAGCCACCAGCTGTATGAGAGTCATTTACTTAAAAGCAACTTTGGAATACAAGTATTTTGACCTCAAGTATATCAGAACACCTCCAGGCAACCTCCATGCAGGATCAGCTGAGTATAGCCCCATTTCCACCATGACATGAGGAATAACGTCATTTGATCTCAGTCTTTTTATCTTTTCTAATGCTTTTGTCTCTTTTGCCTACTCCTCCTGTTACCCGGTGTGCAATATGCACCTTAAGAGATCCAGGGTACATTGTCTCAGAGAAACAGCAATTAATTATTAAACCTGTCTCTATAACAGCCTTCCAGGTGTTGAGACAATCTGTAAGCTAAGCACTGATGTTTATCTCTGTAACACAGCACTACTGCATGAAACCTGTCAGCCAAACTGCTGCACAACCCTTTTCATTTTTATTCATTTTTATTTTTTATGGAATTGCCTTACAATGGAAAAGTGCCTTTTTACAGAAAAAAAATAGACTCAATCTGTGGTTAAATCCTCCCTTTTGTCCACTTCTGGGCAGGCTTGTGTCACCATGCAAAACATCACACTGATTTCAGTACCGTACTTATCACTTCTGCTGTGTAACAGTCAAGAGCTGGAAACCTGGAGCCAGGTTTAGATCCAGCACTTGCCATTTCCAAGTCAGCTCATTTCTTGTGGGATTACACATCTTCACATCATCTGGCTAATTTTAAGGTTGTCCATGGAAGGGGAATAGAGTGGGTGAGGGCTGAGAATCTGCTCCCAGCAAAAAAACCCCAAAACTGTGGGGTGAGATTTTGTGCCCTGCAGTTGCCAGATGATCCTTTGGTGATTAGATTTCCTTTGTCTGCCTTTATCAGTATTATTACAGTTATTTTTTTCATGGTCTGTAGTAACACATTAAAAATCCCTCTCAGGGTTCTAAAACGATTGTCCCAATCACAGCGCAAACAACCTAGAAGTAACTTAATAAACACTAGAAGAGTCCAGGTTTCTTATGGGTTTGTCTCTCACGATTTTTCAGAGGTACAGAGGCACTTTTTTTGATGCCTAGCTACTGTATCTTCCTTATGAATTTTTTGGTATCTACTAAGATACATTTTATCTGCTACTTTTCTTTCTGGCATGTGACTCCAGGGTTCCTCTCTGCTCCAGCTGGCTGCCTACTTGCACAAAACTTGGAGGAATTCAATTAGCTTTGAGCCCACTCTCCAGCAGCCAAATTAAATCAACTGGTGTGTTCAACAGTTATCTGAGGATGTACAGAGCAAGATCGCCCTATTTCCTGAGGAAACCAGACTAGCAATTCCTACTTCTAAGAGCTAATCACTTGCAATGGATGTATGAAATAAATGGGAAAATGAGAAGATGGCAGTAAGGCTGAAGTTAGGTAATAAGAAGCTGAGCATTCTATTGTGCAAGAAAATGAACATTAGTCACAGTCCAGTGCCGACAGCTGGCACCTGCTTTGCAACCAGGCAAGGCATTTAAAGGAAGGATGGGCAGCCAGGAGGGAGGTAGCAAGGTGAGGTTTTGTCCCAAATCATCTAATATATGCAAGGCAGCATGGGGGAAAACTCCACTCAAAGGGAACTAGTAGGAGATGGACAAGCTGTTTACCCCTGGATCCAAGTGCTGATCCAAGGAGACTGACGTGCCTCGAGCCTTGCCCCATGACGTGCCATCCACCCTGGCCTCGGCCTGGGGGCTCATCTTCCAGCTGAGCATCTCATGGAAACACTCCTGCTGCCTCAACCCAAATGGAGCAAGGGGAAGCTTACTTTATAAATTCAGACATGAGCAGGTGGAGAGCTGCTCCTGTGGGAGGTCAGGAGACACAGTAACTTTGTCCACTGTTTGTAAAACAGGTGTCTACCCACATCCTCCACAGCGAGGGGAGGTCTTGGGGAGGGACTGTGTTTTCAGGACCTTCTTTACAAAAGTGACATGCTTGCACTTTTCAGCATGGCGAAGGGAAAGGGAGTTTATGTGTGTTGAGGCAGACATCTCAACATTGTTTCTGGCAGTTTCTGTGTTACAAGAGGTATCTGGGCTCTCACCTTTCTGCCTGGGTGGGTACTGAAGGTTTGGATGGAAAGAAAACCTGAATTTAAAGAGCTTCTGTAGCATGTTTTGGCTGATGTGGGTCCACTGAAAAGCAGCAGTAAACAGGTGCTGGTGGCTGAATGGACGGATACGTAGGCCACAATGACAGAGACAGGACAGAGAACAAGGTTCTGTGGAGCTAGGACTACTCACAGGTTTGGCTGTTTCGTGTATCCGTAACACAAAGTCATGTTTTCCATTTGGTCAAGTGAAGATGGTCCTGGAATAAATAAATGTGAGAATTATTAGCTGAAGCAGTGACAAATCAGACATGTATGCTCTGCCTCTAGAAAACCTGCTTTTTTTCCTCTAGCTGCATCAAGAGCATGAGCTGGATCTTATCAGCTCTTTCCCTTTTTTACCTCTCTGCTGTCAGAGCTACCTTGTTCCAGGAGAGTTTTTTCCCCACTGGCTAAGCCTCATGCTTAAGGCCCGTGAAGGCTTTAAAGCTGCTTACAGATTGCAAAGTGACCTTTTTTAGACTTCAGACTGAGATTGACTCACGTGAACTGAGAGTCCCTGAACATGGGGAGCAAACTGTCTTTCATTTTTCTAAACTGTCAGATAGCCATGAGTTATAAATAATAAATGCCACGTGGCTTGCAAAATATATATGCAGCCTATTTAAGAATACTTAATGCTTGTGGTAAGTTTTTTACCTCCGAGTATTTTTATCTTAACTAGTGGTCTCAGCCCTTGGCCTCAGAACTGCCTATGGGAGGGAAGGAGAAAGGTAAATACCATACATTACGCTCTTAAGAGGTGAAGAAAAGAGAAGGGGTAAGCCAAAGACAGAACTTGGATGAGACCCAGGAGAATTGAGGATGGACTTGTGCACACATTAGCCATCGTGGTTGCAGTGCTTTGCAGAAAGGCTGTACTTGCTGCCTGCTTGTTGCCAGACACCAGGCAGGAAGATTTTGTGCAAGCCCCATCCTCAGCATCTGGCCTCTGGGAAAGGCGGGACAGGAGGCAGAGCGGGTCCCCACTCCTCCCAGCTACATCCCAGTGCCGACTGCCGTGCCAGTCTGCAAGGCAGGCAGGGGATACATATCTTGGCTCCATGTGAACATAGCACGATTCCTCTTTCCTCTCTCCAGTTCACTAAGCCCTCATTTCCTATGCCTCTGCTAGCGCAGTTCAGGCTGAAAAATAGTCTTTGTAATGGCCAAGCTTGTTTGCTTTCTTTGGGGATGTTTATCTAATATCTCTTCACTAATGAGTCAGGCTTTTTCTATGATCCACAAGGCATCAATATTGCATGTGCTCAGAGACCTGAAGGCTAAGAAATACATGGATGCTAAGCACTGTGTATTTCAAGCGGCAAGTGTTTTGTTAACAGCAACAGCTAAACAAGCCAGGGAACAGCCTGAACTTCTGGAGACAAAGCGAGATCAAAGCACACAAAGGTTAATTGGCAAAATGCCACAGGAGCCATTCTGCAGTGGGAATTTATTATTTACAAGCATACCAGGAAAAGACTGCTTTAATCGCTAGATTACGCTAAGTACTTGCCAATTTTAATACAGTAAACCACTATTTTTTTCCTACTTCAGCATCAAAAAACTTCCCTTCTTAAATACAGAAACATATAATCAGATTCTTATCAAATGCTTTTCCCCTCCTTCCCCAAGAAGAGCATTAATATTATTAATAACACCATCAGGATCTCTGAGAAAGGGCTGTGGAGGATGGGGGGAGATTTAACCTCTTCCTCCCTGTCCCTATCCTGTTTTGTGCCTCCCATGACTATTTGCTTGGAGGCACTTGTCCCGTTTGCCTGTGCTGCCCTCTGGGTTGTTTTCTCCATGACTTGGAGCTGTCCTGTGAGCACAGAAATCCCCTGATGCCCTCCCCAGTAGCCCTGTGTACCTCAATTGCCCAGCATGCTCCTTGGACAACAACTTTGCCAAAACAAGGCAGAGGAGATGTTGAGCCCTCCAGCCACATGTCCCTGGTGCCAAGGACATGCCACCCAGAGGGTCACCCCACAGCCAAGGGAAGCTGCTGCAGGAGCGAGGCAGCAGCCCTGGCTCACCACCTCCCGAAAATGGCACGTTAAAAATTCTATTGTGCGCTTAAATGGTATTTATAGACACCAGCAATTACAGAGGTCCTAAATGCATTAAATCAAAATCTGTTTAAAGACCACTGTTCTTCAAGACTCCTAAGAAGAGCTCAAAAAGATGATATCACTATAGCCCTCTCCTAAATTTCATGTTTGCAAGTAGGTCTCTGATGCTCAGCAGGGCTTGGTTTACACTGAGGCTCAGCGCCTGACACTGGTATCCATCACAGGGGAACAGAGGCAGCAGGAAGCAAGCTCAGACTGACCCTTTCTGTTACACGGAACAGGCCTCACAGTTCCCTCACCTTCATGAAACAAGATTCAGTGGCATAACATCAGCACAGAATTAGTGTAGAATAAGCTAGAATCAGTCTCACAACCTTCAGGATTGGTAAAAATCAAAAGAGAGCACAGAAAGAGAGCCTTATCTCCAAGACAAGGCAAACAGCTGACCTCTTGCTCCGTTTTTAAACTCCAACCTGCCCCTCCCTGTCTCTGACCATAACTGGGCACAGCTGGGCGCCTGCCGCTCGCCTCCAGCCGGGGGAGGCTGAGGCAACAAACAGAAAACATATGTGAAGTACAGACCTTAAATGAGCTGTATGCAGTATTTTTCATTCTTGATGTGGTGGCGTTTTAGGCAGTTGTTGGAGTGCTCACAGGGGTGCAGTTTCTTTAGCTAAAGCTTGCTTTTTGGTCATATGAACCTAATTTATGCAGCTGTAGCAGATGTCCCAGAGCCAAGGACACAGGGATAGCAGCAGGCAGTACCAGTATACCAGCAGTATGATAGGCACAGTACCTCAGTCGTCAGTGGATACGTACATTGTTATCCTGATTTTGACTCTTAGGTCTAAAATGAGTTATTTAAAGTTATTTAACCTCTTGAGTTTGGGTTTCCCTGGCTACTTGTGTTTTTATTTATGTTTACCAATTCATCAGCGCTGCTTGCAAAAATAAGATAGCTCTTACAGGCTATTCTCAAGAGAAGAAGCATTTTTCATTCCAAGTTTTACTAGAGCAATGGTACTAGAAGCAGAAATAAGGCCTAAGTTAGTGTGAGTCGTTGCAGTAATGCTGCTTATTCCCTGCATAAATAACCTACAAGGGCAGAGGAATATTAAGTACCATGTAGGCCACTGATTTTCTTGTTCATCCAAAACCTCCACTGCAAGTTTAAGCAATGCCTATACCTATCATGCAACAGGGTAAGCTGTGATGCAGTTTGCTTTTTCTTCATTAATGTAATTTGTTTCTATCCCTTCCTCAACCCCTTTTTTTTTTTTTTTTTGGTTAACTCTTCTGCAGAAAGTCAAACCACAGTCAGCTTTCTTCTACAAACAAATCCAATTAGTTAAGATTGTGGATGGATTAAGATTTAAGACTCCACAGACATGCCTGGATGGAAACCCTCTAGGTTAGCTAGTTCTTATTCAAAAACACACAAACAAGGATGGAGGACAGCACCACATTTAACTTGGGGACTGGTGGGTGGAAACCACCAGATAATTAAAGATCTCTCTTTATCACCCTTGAAAAGAGAGGGTCAGACAAGCCAGGATACGACCCATTACCGGCAAGGACAGGTATGTAGGTCACTGTGTCACATGGAAAGACGCAGAGCAGAACCCGAGCAGCAGCCTGCACGCGGTGGCCCAGATCAAAGAAGAAACTGGGGACACCTTCAAGAAAGAGCTCTGGCCATGGACTGGGGAACAGCAGAACAAAGAAAAACACCATGCCGAACTCTCTTTTCCCTCTGGATAGACAGATGGCCATCTTGGCTGCTGTCAGGAGATAGCTGATGAAAAAAAAAACCTTTAATGAAGAATTCCTAGGATTTTCTAGGGCCAGAAATAGGAAGGGTAAACAGGTGCAGGGAGTATGCAGACAGCTGCATGTACAGCACGAGTGACTTCTGTTTGGTCCCATTCTTCCTGGAGTTCTTTCATCCAGAAAAACTGTCAAAGCGAGGAGAAGGGAACAAAGATTTCTCTCCTAAGGCATGGAACACAAATGAGGCAGATGGCAGGACTGATACAAAGGTTTCAAGCATTCATTTTTTGGGAACAGGTTAGGAGAGATCTGAATCCAGCTTCAGCAGGGTGAGCCATCAGCTAGTCTGCAGCTCTGGCTGAATAGCTGCTATTGCTCTTGGAAATAAAAGTTGCCAGCATATAGGTGCCAGTGAAGTCCACATGGTCAGCTAAGACCGATGGCATGAGATCATCCTGGAGGACCGGCTGCCCAGCAGGAGTCTGTAAGGGTAGAAATGCTGACAGTCACTTCTCCACCGCTTTCTAGTGATGACTATTTAGATCCATGTGACTCCAGAAGGCACCGTGCTTGTCACCTGCCCGGTAGTTCCCTTGATTATATGGTGTTGCACAGCAATGGTATATAACTATTTCCCTGGATCAAGACGTGGGTATTTCAGGACACAGTATTTTAAATCACTGTTTATACAGTAACAGCTGGCTGCAGTGAACTCATCAAGTGTTTCTGAGGTTACTTAGTACTGCAGGAAAACTGAACAAGAATCCACCTGAGCTCCATAACCATGGCCTGTGTCCCAAAGGGTGCCACAAACCCCATGAAACTGGCAAGGGCTCAGCACTGCAGCAGAAGCTGCTTTGGGTGCTAGCAACCCAAATTTTGACAGCCTTTGATCTAAACAGCTTGAATACTGGGGGAGAATCATAACAGTGCAGAAGTCTCTTTTATGATGAGGGTGATTACACACTGGAGCAGGTTGCCCAGAGAGATGGTAGAGGCCACACCCCTGGACACATCCAATGCTGGGTTGGACAGGGTTCTGAATAGCCTGATCTGGATGAAGATGTTTCTGTTCATTGCAAGGGGGTTGGACTAGATGACCTTTAAAGGTCCCATCCAACCCAAAGATCTCAACTGCACCAGCTATTCTGCCCTCATCAGAAAGGTACTGTTGCACTCTCTACTTCTGCTGCTACCAGCTCTGAGCAGAATGGTGCCAGTTTAGCAAGAATATCTGCCACCAACAGAGCTTATTAGAGGATAAGACCTGTCTTGTGTGAATGTTGAGTTGGAAACGCGTTTTCTTTTCACAGTGTAGTAAATCTGAATGTTGCAACCCCCTGGAAAATAATTGTTTAAGATTGATCATAACGCAGAAACAATTTTTTGAGTCTGCCTGTGAAGTTTTTGTGTCATTATGAAAACAAACATTTCATAGGGAAGACAGAAATTTAGTCTAAAAAGTCCCCAAAAGTGAAAGCAAGACACTTCACCACCATCCAAACTTTGCAAAACATGAATTTCTGTAGAACTGTATTTTTTTACTGGCCTGCAATAGCTGTAGTTGGTTATTGTTTTTGTGTCCGATTCTAATCAGTATAGCAATATCCAACAAGGTGTTTTGAAAAATTAATGGCATTATATGGGCAAAAATGTGCTTATAATGTATTTGTAATGACAAAAGAACGAGGTCGATAAATGTAGTTTATTTCACTCCAGGGGGCTGGTATGAGAAATCTGCAAAAGGCTGGTGGACACCAGGTGAGCCTACGCTAAAAGAACTGGAGGAAGAGCTGTACCATCAAATCTCTTCTAAGGAGCAGTAGGCAATATGAAAATATTAGACATGGGGCAGAGTGGTCATTTCGAGCAACTTTGCATTTTAAATTGGCCAGCAAGCAGAAGGCTGAGAGAGACCAGGAACACAAAACTGGGTTCCAGTATTAGCAAGTCAAATTGTGAACTGACGTCAGGAACGCGGTGATGATTATATCACGAATCTCATAATATTTGGTGCAGATTCCTACAGCTCTTGCTCCTGCAAATCTGTAATTACATGAAAATTCGTATTCCCATTTAAAAGTAAAAAATGTTTCCAGCCCTGCAAGTTTAGAAAACATTAACCAAGCATTCCAAACCAAAAAAAGTAAATAAAAAAGCACATCAAACTAATTATTAAACTCACCCAAACTCTCAGGGTTTTCCAGTACACAGCTCATGCTGTGTGATGGTCTGAGTGGAGCTGATAGTGCTGGCTGCTCAACTGGAGAAAATTTGATTTTCTTGAGGGGAAGGTGACTAAGAGCAGGTATATGTTTTTAAAGATAAGAGGCTAAAATAGAGCGGCTGTGTGGTTGGTAGGACGGAATAGCTGTAGTTTTCATGTGGCTTTTTTTGTGTGTTTGAGAGGTGGAGCTAGGAGAAAGACTAGAAGTGGATCCCAGCTTTCATGACAATCTTTACTTGCTCCCTATCTTTTTCATATATTTCTTACACAGCACCACAGAAGTTTTTGGACACCTGGGAAATGCGTCACTAACTGGGATATATATACACATATACTTGCGTGTATATATTCATATATATCTGTATATGTATACTTTAAATGTCTGCAACCCTTTAGTCACCTAGGGCCTTATAAGAAGCAAGAGCCACAACACGCAGGAGGTACAAAATAAGAATGTAGCTGCCACAAATCCATCTTTAATCCTCCTTTAATTACACGGGCCAGTGGGGCCTTAACGCTGAGACAGCTCTGTGCTGCAGAGAGCTGCAGCAAGTGTAAAGGAAGCAACAGCACCTGATGACAGAGGACTGTGCAGGACAAAGTGTGAAGTGAAGGCTGTAATTAGGAAACCACTTTATTGTGAAGCAGGCAGCCTAATGAAAGCAGCAGATGAGACCAGCTGACTGCATCTGTATTGACAATAGCCTGCTAGCATCATTAATATCTGTCATTGTTTTCCCCCCCACCCCAGCACATCTCTGAATGTAGAGTGAGGTAACCTCCCACACCATAATGACCAAAATCCTTAACGAATTGCTATGCTGAGAACTGCTCTGAATTTCTGTGTTGTGATGGCCACTATGTTGGGTATGGGGGGCAGAATTTCATCTCTGAGCTCACCTATGGCAAACAGCCAAGAAAGGATGGCTGCATCCTACTCCTGCTTCACACATGCTCCTTCATGTATGAAGGACATGGAGGAAATACAGAAAATACAACTAGGCAGTGATAGATGCAGAGGAGTAGACTCTGCTCAATCCCAGCAGAAAGATAACAACAAAAGCAATGCACTTCCACAGAGCTCTTCCTCATCAGGCTTAAAATGCTCCTCACACACTTTAGTGAATTCATCACTCCTGGCTCTTCCGAGAGGCGGTCAAAGTGCAATGACCTGTTGTCCTCTCAGGAAGACTGGGGCAGAGGAAGAGAGCAAGGTGCTTCTTTGAGGCCTGACACATGAACAGAAAATGAATCTGCTAATTTTCAGTGCTTAATTCTGAGAAATTAAGCTCATATGCCTCAAAAAGACCTCTGGAGATCCCTGACTGTCCCTTGCATCTGGTACCCTATACTTTTTTCCTCCCTGAAAGTATTTTTTGTAGTTTGGCTTGCAGAAGCTGACAACTTCTCTGTGTATGCTGATGGACTAGCCCCCTGCTTTTCAGCTTAGCTGTTAATGCAAATGGAAATACCTCCAGGAAGAAGCTTGCCCTTTTGCTGCCCTTGATGCACCTAGACTGAGCCTACAGGATTTTGGGTCTCCAGAGCTCTCCGTCTAGCAGCTTGTGAAAATATTCTGAATTTACTACCCTTTTAACCAGCAAAGAAAATAAATCTTCCTTGCCATAAATGCTAATGTTGGTGCACTGAGAAATCCAAAGGGAGGCTGCAGAGGGAGAGAGAAACATTCCCCATGCAATGATTAAAGTGCCAGTTCATGAAAGCTGACGTCAGCGCGTGCTTTCAGGGTGGCAGAGCGCTTTGCATTTATCCTTTCCTTGTTTGTGCTCCATCTGGATGGGCTCCAGTGGAAAAAAAAAAGAGGGAAAAGGAGAAGCTAATGCCTTTCTAACACACTTCTGAATTCCTTTGGTTTGACACAGGGAGCAGGCTCTGAAACATCTAACTTCTGCTTGCCTAGTTCAGTCAGATAAAAGAAACTGAAGGCAGCTGGAGCTTGGGCCAAACGAAGTCATAATTAGATTGTCATAGCAAACAGTCAGCTGGGGCAGCTCAAAGGAAGACCAAAGGAGAGCACACGGGTAAAAAACATCTTCTTGGGATTTGATAACTTGCAGGGACAACCCTGTTTCCCATCAAGAAGATTCATCTCAACCCACAACTGCTTTAATATAAAGTTATGATGTTTCAAAACTCAAAAAAGCTACACAAGTAAGCTACGGGTTTCTGCTAAAAATGGTCTGGTGGGAAGAGACCCAAGAGCAGTTCTCCATCTCCATAGCTGGGGTAGAGGATAAGCACAGACAGTACTAGGCTTCCTATTGAAGCAGATTTCCCTTCCATGGGATAGAGCAGCACAGGGAGTGCCACAAACTCCCTCTTTCCATAACTTTTTTTTTTTAAATTTCTGAGCTGCTGTTGGAGTCAGTGAGAAAGGCTTACCCAATCACTATGGTCACGCTCATGCTGCAACTGCTCCAGCAATTACACTGCAGGGTTTCTTGCTGAAGATGGCTACTGATAAATTGGTTTTAGAGCTATACACTGGTACTGTTGTGCAGCAGGGATGATGATTGTGCACGACAGTGGTTTTGGTCTGTGGTCACTCTCGTAGCTAGCAAAATTACTTGGTACAGACAGCTCATGTTGATCAGTACAGGAGTCAGCTTGGCAGTGAAGCTGCCTCAAACACTGAAATAACAGCTTTGCATTTACTGGAACTATTCAAAAGAAAAAACTTTTATTTCTCCTGAGACAAGATGATGATTTAGTGTTAGTTCCCATTTCAAAAGTCAGGATGGCAATATAAAAAATCAAAAGGTTCCAAATCAGTAATATTTTTCAACTATATGCTTTCAACTGGAAAAAAAGTCAAAAGGCAAAAACATCCTGCATTGCTGAATATTCTGAAACTAAATAGCCTTTCAGAAATGAAATGAAATGAAAACTTCCACTTTAGGTCCACTTTCCCCCATCATCATTTTTCTTTTCTTTCATCAAGAAAAAAATGAAAGACCAACAGCATGAGAAGAAAATTTCCATTTCACCAACCTAATTTCTTCTCAATAGCATCCACTTCTTTTCTGTTCTGGAGGACATACCATCACCATGTAAACAGATCTGAGATCGGATCCCTGAAAATCCTGACCCTTCCTACTCTGCTCAGTGTGCAAGGATCCTTTCAGAGCTTGGTGCAGCCTGCAGCCTTGCACCTTGCAGGCTGGAGGTGGAACCTGGTGAGCTAATTACTGGGTGTGGGAATGCAAGTGGGAGCACGATGGGAGGGCAGTGAATTTCCCTGTCGTCTCCATTCCCCACCCCGTGATACTCACGGCCTGGGCTGCCACCACTGCCAAGGGCTCAGTGTCTCTGTGTGTAAACGGAGCATCGGGGCAGACCTGATCCACAGTCGAGTTCGCTGCTCCCCACCCCTCCTTCCCCCCTGGAACAAACTGCCAATATTTTGCCGTATTTGCATTCAATCTAAGGCGAAAAACAGGCGTTAAGCTGGCACAGCCACCAGTCTCTCCGTGTTAGTGATCGAGTGATAAGTTGTACAGTGGTTACACAACTGGGCTGTGTCTGTGGAGCCAGGACTGCTGGGTTTAATCTCCCGCTCAGTCACTGACTCATCACGTAGCCTGGAGAACATCATTTCACCTCTCTGCACATAAATTTCATCACCTTTAGTTGGGGGGTAATAAGGCTATCTCACAGGAATGTTAGGACACACAAATTACCCTCATAAATATTTGTGAAATTCTCTAGATGATGCTTCGACAAAGGTAATAAGGTTTTTGTTGTTGAATAAGTAACAGCCAGGGGAATGTCCTAATTGTCAGGCTGGCTTATTTACTTACCTTGTACCAGAGATTTCTGGCAGCTGTGACAAAAGGCTATCTCAGGTAGGGGAAAGGGTGAAGAGATTGTTTGACTACTGCAGTAGGAGCAGCAGCTGGAAAAGGTCAGCTCCCGCCACAAAAACAAGTACGTGATAGATAAATGTTATGTCAAAGGCTAAGTGGCATTTATGGCATTTTCAGCTCAGATGCACAAGCAGCTTATGCAGATGACACAGTGATGCAATACGTATGTCTAATCCTGTTAACAATGTTCCACAAAGTCCCATGTCATTTCTTCAGAGTACATGCTGAACTCTGGGTTTAGACTTTAAAAGCACTTAGATACCTGAAGTTCTGCTTTTGCAGCTTCCCGGAGGTGTTATTTTTCTTGCCTATGGTGAGCATCTCACTGTCTGTCCTCCACCTGAGGCTGTCGGGGAAGCACAGCCCGGGTACGTCAGCGCCTCTGATCCCCAGAGGGTCTGGGATGAATATTCAGGGACATGATGTGATTCATACAGTCACTCAGTCTGGCTGTGTGATGTTTAGTAGCTGCTGCAACCCAAGCCCTAGAGGCTGTACTTGCAGACAGGCAAGGTTTCTGAGGGTTCCAAAGTCTATGCTGAAGTAATGTAAGACGGTTGCTGAGAGAGCTAAGGAGAGAGACAACCTGGAAACTTCCAGAAGATGCAACCTTGATTTTTGTTGTCTAATCCATCCCAGCTGCATCCTCCCCACTTCTAACTCCTGTGTTTTACTTTGATCTGAAAGCTGATTCAGAGGATACCTGTGGGCAACCTGGCAAGTGCAGGTAAATCCCTTGTGGGTGGAGAGATGCTGAATCAGGCAATTCCTGTGTCTTTAACCAGTGCAAGAACACAGAAAGTACCTTCTGCCTCATCCACCCACTGTGACGCCCTTACACAAGGCCCAGCTTCCCCGCCGTTGTTAAATTGAACCACGGCTGAGCAACCCTGGCTGCTGTTTCACTTTGGGGATTATCTCCTATCACTGCCTAAGCCCATTGGGGCCCTCAGGTGGTGCTCTCCATCACCTAAGCAACACAAATGGTAGCTAAAGGGTTTTCCTCCACAGATAGTTTTTAACACCAAAAGGAATTTTTATAAAATCTTTGATGGTTATGATAGAGATACTTTGAAGGTATCATGTCCCTTTTCTGCACAGCCAGAATAATTTTACACCAGTGAGAAAGCACTCTTAGATGTTTGAAAGCAGCTGGTTTCTCCAGCTGAAATAACTCACTCCAGGGTCAGCCCATGGATCAGTGGCAGGAATTCCTGACCGCCTCTCACAGAACCATGTCCCTGCAGCACCCCTTGTTCAAAGGGACTATTACATCCTTCTTGTAGGGAAGCAGAAGGCCTGGAAACTACAAGTACCCTACCACAGAAACACATTAATGCATCCCATGCTTCATCCAACAGAGGACATTAGTACATTTCTATACCCAACTTCTACAAATCCTGCTGAAACCTGCAATTAGGGAAAACCCACACAGTTCAGCAAAAGACATGTTCTCAGTAAACTCAATGTAGTTATGACTTCATCATGAGTGACAGTTTCATAGGTCACAGAAATGGAAAGAAATAAGGAAACTTCCTATAGCCAGTGAGTAGTTCCAACCACCCCTTAAATAAGCCCACTTGTGTTTAATTGCATGTATTTTCTAAAACTGCTCAAGCCCTGTGCTTTTCTGTCTTTTCCCTTGGGGTACTGTTCTCTCGAATGGTCAAAACCAGAACAATTTTTCATTTGCGCTAGAATGGTCATCAAAAGCAGCTCAAGTTAATTTTCAAAATGAGTAGGAGAAATCTACCATTCTCAGAAAGACGGTGAAACATCTGATGTCCACCAAAATTAAGTGGTGGCAAGGACAGGTAAATGGAAGATACTCAGCATGTGCTAAGTTAAAATGTGCCAGACTTTCTCCTTCTTCCACCACCCCTTTTTTAGATACAGGCTCCTGGACTCCTGCTAGAGATGCTTCTCAGGCCCTGGTTGAGCAAACTGGGTACTTGGAACAGAATTAGTTTTAACACGATAGTTCACAGGAGCATCCCTCCCTGTTGTGCTCAAAGATCTATGACACCCAGAAAATTTGTTTTATTTAAGTAATATATGAACTACTTTATGGATAGATTTTTTGTCCTGCTGGTCCCAAAATCCCAGATACCTTCCTTCTAAGAAAAATAAAGGGGGGGGGCAGCAGGAAGAGCAAGCATTGCAAACCTATGATCCTTCAATAGCAAATTATTTAAATACTCCAGGGAGCATGAATCACAAAAATGAAGAGTTGTAAAAATCCAGAGCTTTTCCTTTCTTTAGGTGGAGTTGTTTCACCTCAACGTTTTAGCTAAATATCCCTCAAAGTAACAAAATTCTTGCCCAGATGTCCCCGGCTATCACGTACTGCCTAGCTGTTAAAATGACATCATTTGTCATTAGCACATCTCACCACCTAGAAGGTGGTGGGAGGAAACATTTAGCAATCTCCAAAGCCAGGCAAAATTCTCTGCAGCTGTTTTTTCTGAACTTTCTCTCTCTTCCCTAAGTTCACTGAGCACCTAAACTGGACTTCGGGGCAAACTGACCCTAGACCTTACAAAGCAGAATGCAGACACTGTACCGTGATGAGAGGAAGGTCCATCAGCAGTAACAAAGAAGGCCAGAATTTAAACTCCAGAACTGCTGAAGCTGCAGGCAAATGTTTGCCAACACTTGTCAGGCTTCACCTCTTCCCTGTTTGAAGAACAGATTATTTCTCAAGACCAGGGAACAGTGTAACATTTACTCCCAATGTCCTTCTCGACAACCTGAGCTGTTGGCCAGTACCCACAAAGCTCCTTTGGACAGTGGCCGCTCATGCGGGCTGAGCTGTGGCTCTTCAGAGGAAGCATTCATAAAGCCTGTTTTCTGAGGGTGTTAGAAAATCACTTCACACAGAAGAGGTGCTTTCCAGTGGCAGGCAAGACCACCACTGGCCAAAGCAAAATCCTTGGCTAAAGTGGCATCCAATTCATCCATTTTTCCATACAGATTTGAAGTTCCTTCTAAGCCTCTCTTCTTTTGTGCTTCAGTAGGCATTCAGTAAGAATGTCTATTCCGCATCCACTGAGGCAAAATGCCATAAAGGTATTTGAAACCAAGGGCATGTCATTACAGAAAAGAAAGGAGGAAGGGGCAACTGAAGGTAAGATTACTTCCTGATTTAATGTGATACAGAATGCAAAGTATCCAGACCTAATCAGTTGTCATTCATTCCAGATTAATGTTACTTCTGCTTAATGAGCATGGAGGGAATGTTCAGCAGTAACATCTTCACGGAAATAATTTTCCTTGTGGAACAGCTGCAAACTGCACAATTCTTGATTTTTTTTTTTTAATGCCAGTGCAGTTCACCACATACTTTAGTCTACAGAAGAAAGATGCCAGAAAATACTTCCATAGACTAAATAAGAAGCCCGCCAGTTCCTGCTCCAGCTCCTGCTGTATTAGTGCATTAAAGCTACACCAAAGCTAAAGAAAGTAGGGGAAGTCTCCTGTTGCATTAGCAGAACAGAGCCAATATAATTTAAGCTTGATGGTTTCCCAGTTCCCAAAAGCATCAGTAAAGGCAGCATTCCTTACAGGGCTAAATGCCACGGGGAACTGCAGTCCAAAGCAGAACCACCCAGGCTCCTGCACAAGAATTATTTCCACTCTAGAATCCTTCAGGATAGTGAATGAGCTAAGAGCCATCTTTCCTCTCACTTCCCAACTGGCTGCACGTCTTATAATTTAGGTTTTAGAAGCTCAGAACAAAATTTATCTTCCTAAGTGAGAAAAGGGTATGTTTAGTTATTCTAGCAGGGGGCACAAGCATGAAACCCAAGAAGCACTTGTACCCATCTCTAGGCAAGACAAGCCTGATGTGAGAGGCTGCAGCATTTTGTGATTCTAACTCCTGCTGCAGCTTCCTGCATGCACACGTGATTTGGAAAGGTAAATCAGCACTGAACTACTGTTCTTCAGTTTCCTTTGAAATACCTAGTACTGATGAAAGATTCTGTAGAGAACTATTATCTTTTTACTTCTTCCCAAAACGAGAGTTGTATGAGCAGTGGCTATCAAAGTTCCCAGTAGGGAAGACAACTTACAAGAACAGCATTTAGGGATGAGAGAAGATAGTAGCCTTTGGATACTTGCTCAGGTTCCTCTCACGTGAGGGTTCTGTTTTCCAATGTGTCTGAGGCGTAGGTGCTAGGGAATGGACTGAAATCTTGTCTCTTGGTTGGAGGCTGTGTTTGCTTCCATTTCCCAAGCTAAATAAATATCAAGTAGATACTTAATGACCCACAGTGAAGACAGGGACAGGAAGAGCAGCCTGTGCTGCACTGGAACAAGATGCAAGTGCTTCTGTTTTACACTCTAAATATATCTCCATTTTGTGCTGCACGTAGAGCTCCCAGACACACATCTGTGGGTAAGACGCAGGTAAATAGAAGTCCTACTATTAATAGCCCTGCCTTGGAGAGCACATCAAAGAAGAGGTGAGAGCAACTACAGCTCCTGAAACCTGACTATGTAACTTGTACTCTGCCCGCCTCTTTTTACCTTAGCAAGGACAATGACAGGACTGAAATGGAAAAAGGAGGAGTCTGAATAGCTTCTGCAGGCATAATAGTAAATTTAGGAAACCCAGAACACTTTCTTCTTGGAAACATAATAATTTTCTACTCATTTGCATTTCTGGAGTGGAAATGTAGTACACATCACAAAAAAATGCACCAGTGCAAGCCTCACTCTGGCTTCAATAAAATTAAAATGTAAAGTATTTAACATACGAAATAAGAAAGATATTGGGAAATAAGATCACGTGGATCTTGTGAAGTATCTTTTATACTAATAGATCATATGAATTGGCCTGCAGGTTTAAAACAAGGAAAATCTAATTTCCGAAAAGGATGATCTCTGAACTCCTGATCAGAATTTTAAAACCAAAACAAACCAACCAAAAAGTGAAAAACAACTTTGCAAGCTCTTCTATGGATAATAGCCATGGAGTCTCCAGCATGGGAGACCTGGACACAACAGAGGTCCTATGAGAAGAGTTAAGCCAAGCTAGCTTGCGGGTGCCGCATCTTTGTTTAGATCCACTTACTACATGATAGCGAAGAAGTTCCTTCATCACAGGAAGACTCGTTCTGGAAGCAGCTCCCATAAAGGGGAGGGCAGCAGGTTACAGGACTGTCCCCGGGCTATTTAGCCCTGGAGGAGAAGTGACACGTGTGGCTCAGCTCCACACCCAGTCCCAGATGAACGGAGCCTGGAGTCCAAGGCAGAGCAGAGCCTGCAGTTATTAGTCTGATGCCTTAGGTTTTAACTTTTATATTTCTCAAATCCTGTACTGCCTAGTGTGTAAGTCCGAACCTTCATACATTAGCTACTGTTCTCTCATGCTGGTTAGACATAACCCACTCTGGGCCTGAACTCAAGGACACCTTGTTGTCCCAGGCCCCAAAGTATATAAACTAAAAGCCTTTGCGAGGAGTGGCAAACTTGGGGTAATTACATCATTAACTGAACTTATAATTGGAGAATTAACCCTGATATGCAAATAGACCAAACTTATAAAAGTGTGAAGAACATGTGACCCATCGTCCATCTTGGGCGAAGCCCCTTGGAGGCTTTTGACTGCCCAGGGTGTACCTTTGAAGGCCCTTCAAATAAATACCTACTTTTATGCTCTTAATCTTGTCTAGCCTCAGTTTTCAGGTAGCCATTTCAAGGTATCAATTCTATCCGGGATGCCACATGGATCCAAGTTGCTCAGAAGCCAGCTTAAAGATGTTTCCATGGCATTGTGCTTGCCCATGTAGAATCACCTTAGCACATTCAACGTGATAGTCTTGCTGGAATCTAACATGTGAAATTGTAGCTGCTCTCTGGCTCACACCTTACTACTGGGGAATACCAGGTTGCAATCACGGACTTGTCTCTAACATTTTATATCCAGGTTTACAAGAGAAAAGGACAGAGGCACAATTAAGAAGCCAAGATGCGTGAACAGGTGTTCTTGCTTTGTGCAATCAGTTGACATCCTGAGTAATATTCATGACACAGAGAATTGGACCCCAGAATGAAAAAGCTTTTAACCCTTTGTCCTGGTTTCAGCTGGGATAGGGTTAATATTTTTCACAACAGCTGTTTCTGTGTTGTGTTTAGGATTTAGTATGAGAACAATGTTGATAACAAATCAATATTTTAGTTGTTGCTAAGTAGTGCTTGCTCTAAACCAAGGACTTTCCAGTTTCCCGTGCTCTGCCAGCACAAGAAGCTGGTAGGGAACATGGCCAGGACAGCTGACCTGAGCTGGCCAAAGGGATGTTCCATGCCATAGAACATCATGCTTACTATATAGACTCGGGGAAGAAGTGCAGGAGGGGCTGATTGCTGATCAAGAATAGGCTGGGCATCAGTCAGCAGGTGATGAGCAATTGCATTGTACAGCGCTTGTTTTTCTTGAGTTTTATTCCTCTCTCTTTTTTGTTACTTCCCCTTTCATTACAATTATTATTACATTTTACTTTATTTCAGTTATTAAAACTGTTCCTATCTCAACTCATGGGATTTACCTTTTTCCAATTCTCCTCCTCATCCCACTGAAGGGGACTGAGGGGGACTGAGCGAGCAGGTGTGTGGTACCGAGTTGCCATCTGGCGTGAAACCACAGCAGACTTTGAACTTCATCCTCCACCTGACTGGTCTGCAGAAGACAACTCTACAGTACATTACTGATCAATGTTACTTGGCCCAAAAATCCCCGGGCAACCAAAAAGCTTCATTCATATCCAACGGGTTTTTTATTCTGCTGCTGTGTCACACCAGAGAACACCCTCATCAGAGAAAGATGTTTGTTCCACTTGTGTTACAGAGGAGATGTTTTAAGGTTGTTTTCTGTGTCAGCCTTACATTGGCGCTTCTTGGTTCTTCTTCGTGACACAATCCAGCCAAGTAAAGAACCCACCAGGACCCCGGCTACTGCAGTCACAATGACAGCCCAGTAGGGGACTGAAGATTCTATTTTCTCCAAGTTGAGATTCGAATTTCCAAATCCACTATTTCTTCGCGTGGAAAGAAAAGGTTTCTCCTACAAAGGGAGAGCAAAGGCTTTATTGACCACAGACCACTCAATGGGCAGTATTACAGCAATAGGCCACTGCCCGTTCTCAGAGAGGAATGGTAGATCTTTAGACAACCTGCTCTTTTTGCTTTCTCTATCTTAGCCCAAACACTCTCCTGCTCTATTGCCTGAAAATTCTGAGAACACAAAAAAGAAGCCACCTCAGAATCAGGAGTGGTGGCATCGCTTCCTAATTTCCTTGCTGCAAACAACCAAATGGAAATACATAGACTCATTAGAACTGGCTTTAATGAGAGGCTTTCCACTCCAGTGAGGATAAAGTTTTTTGTCTTAAATCTTAAGTAGATTTCCCTGTCTGTAACAAAACGGGAATATATCTTAGCTATTTGAAGCCTTCACAAAGATACTCTTTTAAAGAGCTTTACCAGTGGGAAGAAAGGAGAAAAATAGAGATAATTAATGGAGAGAGCACCTTGACCTTTACTTACAGGGTTTGGACACCTGAGTTTGGATCTGTCATGGGTAAAGTTGTTGTAAGTCTGCTTTTCACCAACTGGCTCCAGCTGAAGAAAAGAAAAGCAATGTTAAACATAATGATGAATTTTTTTCTTCTCAGACTCTTTTGACTCAGACAGTTACAACTTCTTATCCAGTCTTTTGGTGCTTGCAGTAACAAAGAAGTGTGGTAGAAGGAGCACAGGAAAGTTTGCAAACATTTTAACACTCGTGAACTGAAGACATTGAGAATCTGATGTACTGGCTGCAGAATAACTCCCTCAGAAGCAAGGAATAGGGTCTTTCTTCCTTTTGCATTGCTCTGAATACAACGTATTTTAAATATTCTGCTAAAGCAAAGTGGTTCACTATTACACCCAGTTCTGCCATGTACTTATCTCAAATGGCAGTATAAACCACAAAGGAAAAAACCCACATGACAGATGTTAGACATATTACTCAGCACATTACTTAAAGAAAGATGCCTAGGTGTCATGGTGATGCGAGTTACTTCAGAAACGACAGAGTTACCAAGAGAGGATGGAACAGCGCCAACCTTTGCAGTCTTCACTCAGACAAGAAATTCCTTGGGAGTTTTAGCTGAGGCTGGGTTCACAATCTTGCAAGAAGCGAGTTAAACAGAGCCTGTTATACTATCAGTTGTCAGCTGAGTTGCAATAGCTGACCACAGGCTCACCCCAAGCCCATTTCCAACTCAACATAAAATACGCCCAGGCTAATAGCAGGCAGTTGTGCTTGGCTAGGAGTGCACATACCACTGGTTGCCATAGTTAAGCTAACGAGTAGAGGCTTGCTCAGTCATGTTAACTGAAGTGTTTACAACTGTTGTATGGACATGCCTGAAGTAATGACTTCAAGATTGGTCCACAGAGAACTGCAAAGTTGTCATCCAGCACTTCTGGGAATACAGCACAGAGGACGGCTGTTGCTTCTGCTATTGTCCATACAGGCATTTACTGTCCTCAAGGGATTAAAGTGTCAGCTGTATGCTGAACAGAAACAGTACAGCAACAAGCCCAACACAACATGGAAAAAACAAATTCTATCCATAAGATTCTCATATGGAAACACTGGGAATATTTTCTCTCTCTAGTTCGTTTTTAATAAAAAATTTAAAAAATAGAAAGATGCTAGCAGAGACTGAAAAATAAAAAGATATGAACCACAGAAAAATATAACTAGGGAAGAGAAGAAAGCTAAACAAGCAAAACAAGATGCCAAGTTTTGCTGATTGTTGTAGGGTCCTGATGGACTCTTTTATGACTTAATCACTTGGCCCACCCACCAGCTAACGCGGTGAAGACTGAATTTGGCAGTTTTGTTGCACCTTACAGGGAACAGCTCAATTATTTGTATGATGTGTGGCTCATATCTTGCAGCATTCTGCCTGCAGTGTAACTGGTTATTTGTAGATAATTGTAATTCTTCCCATGCCAGGGCACTTGGTAAGGATTCTGGCACAGAGCCCAGACAAAAGATGATAAAATGCAAAATCCTGTAACTATCCATGCTTACTTCATCTCTATGCAATCTGTTCTTCAGGAGCATTAGCTTCTGAGCTTTGAAGATGACAGTGTCCTCAAATCCATGAGCATACACGACAAGTTCTGGAAGAAACCCACAGCTCCTCTAGAGCATGTGGCAAGCATGGAGGCAGAACACAAGCCAAAAACTCTGTCCATGTGTCTCTTCACCTTGGCCAAAGACCAGACAAGGTGGGTTTGGGACCAGTGGAAACCCCTTAAGACATCAGAGTCCTCTGACTTCAGAGAGCAGGAGCACACACTGTTTTGCACGAAGCAAAAAGGGCAAAGAACATTATGGCGAGGGAGAGACTCCGACATCCCAATCCCTGCATACCCACACAGTGGCCAGGCACAGTCTGGCCCTTTATGTGCACTGACGAGAATCCGTGTCATTTGGCCATAAGCCTGCAGCCTGCCGAGCTTTTCAGGGAACAGGGAAACAATACAGCCTTACAGTAAGCTTGCACAGCCTTGCCGTACAAGGACTGCAAGGGAAAAGCAGGGATGTGTTACCAGAACTAGATTTAAATAGTAAACAGTAATATCTTCAGTTGGCGTAGACCGACAGATCTCTATGGGAGGGAATAGTTGTGCTTTGCATCAGTAAGAACCTGATCCCTGCCACCCCAGTAGAAAGCTTTCTGTCAATATCCAATATATGCGTAGGAAATGAGTGACAGTCTGGACAGAAAGAAAATGCTGGTGGCATAGGAAAAAAGACTGATGGTGATTCAGGAATGAGTAATGGCCAGTAGGAATACCACATGGCAACAGCAACCCAATTTAAGACCGCCATATGCCCAGGTACTGTCTTTCTTTTTTTCTTGAAACTCTCAGCCATGCTCAATTTGAATTTTTCTACATTTTCCTGGGGTTTCTGGCCCAGCAATAGTCCTGTTTAAGATACGAAGCAGAGTTAAGTGTACCAGCCTGCTGTCACCAGCCTGGAGTCCCAGAAAGGGAAGCCTGATGGAAAACAGGCAGATTTTCTGTGCATGCACAAATCAATTACTCCGAGCCTGTGCGTGCACTGTGCATTCTGTAACTCTGGATCTACAGCTCATATGCTACACTGGGCAACTGCACAGATTCCTGCCCTGCATTTTCCAGTCCTTCTGCTCAAGCTCATTCTGGGGTATCCTGTAAATTTCTTATCTAGCTCAAACTTCTACATGGATGGAAAGGAAATTCTCCTCCATTTACGCTTGTTTCTTGTACAAACAAGAATGCAGGATTTCTGCTAGCACAACGTGTTTGGGTACTGGTGTTTACAAGGCAAGGGGAGGAAATGATGCTGTGGCATGAAAATGCCAAAGTCTTCCTTCCAACGTGGGGAAACGTTTCTGAAAGCAACTGTGACCTTGGAGTTATCAAGTCTAGCATGTCCTTCTTACACCTTCTTCTAACACTATTCGAAAGCTATCCTCTCCCCCAAAATGACAGATGGAATGTGATTACAAGCATCATAAGTTTGATTTCAGCCCCCCATTAGTTTTACTGACTCTACTAAAACTGCCTCAGATACAAGAGTGGGTGGTACAACATGTCCACACTATTAATGGCAGCAAAAATTCAGTCACATATAGGCACGTATTCCTAATAAATATAACAGAATTCACTGAAGAAGGCAAACTCATTGAACAGACATTTTCAGCAAACCTACGGAATTGAATGTTTAACTGTTTAGACTGACTTTTTGTTTTAATGCAAGTTATTTACCAAATCAGAAAGGAATTTTTCCATTACATTAAGACTCTCAGGACTTCTCATTTTGAAAGAGCAAAGACTTACACTGTTTCATGCAACATGATCACTTTGGATTACGTTCCTAAGCAATGCAGAGTGAGAAGAACCTCAGAGCTGAGCAACCCCCTCTTGTTAGGATATCAATTTTACGTCTTGCTTACTCTTTTGTTTCAGACACCTTTCTCACGATCTTTTGTAGATGCTGCTACCACAAACACATAGGGATCTAAGTTGTAACCCCTTACCATATTATTCCAGAGAGCCATGGCCATCTCAGCATAGCCTCTTGCACTGAAATGAAAGCAGTCTGCAGCAAAGAAACTCATATCTGGCTTGCCGGTCTGCAATAAAAGCAAAAATGTATTTTTCAACAAATTTCAACCTCTGAGATCTGACATATTATATCTAATAGTGTACTGTACTTGGTATACCCACTTCACAATTTCGGTATCTTCCTAAAGGCAATATGCTCATGTTTTCACACTGCAAATAAACTTAGGTACTCCTAACTATGGGCTGATTACTGCACCTTGAGACCTTCTGTGTAATGCAGCTTGCTCAACCTCACACAGAAATCTTCATAACAAAACTAAACTTATCATTAAGCCAACAGTCACAGCTGTTACACGGACACTGCCATTGACCCACATTCCATGTTGTACAGAACTGATAGAAAACTGCTTATTATTGCTTTCTAAACTTCTGTGACTCAGACTTACAATCTTTCAGGTGCTGAAATTTCTGCTGAATTTCAGATAAAAATAAAAATGGTGGGCTTATCCAGCTGTGGCAAATGTCTCTCTTAGGGGGAATTTGCCTCATCACTACCTGTATAGTGACCATTGTTCAACCTTGTAGGCTGCCAGAAAAAAAATGGGGATGGTATGAAAAAAGGATCAGTACTATGCAAAACTGGGTTGTTTTGACCAGGATTCATGCTGGATATTCGTATCCCAAACTCCACAGCATATGTAATGCTACGGCTAGAGAAAAGAAGGAGAATCAGTGTTTGGTTTCAAAGGCTGCTTCCTGTTTCTAGGCTTGGATGAGTCACAGATTCAAGTGCTGGTCTCCATTTGAAGAAAACCTGAACACATTCCGTAACCTAAATCGGGAAACTGTGGTGAATGCTAACCAACCGCCTCAACAGGAGAAGCAACATGTAGTTTAGAGGAAGTCAGAGGGTGCCTTGTTTATAGGTGCACACCATGAATGTTTCCTATAGCCATTTTGATTCACAGGCAGCACTGTGAATCTTCTCGTCTTCTTGTCAGACTTCCTGTCTTCTCCTTTTCTCACTCTTACCACAGATTCCACGCTGCATGACTAGACTGCGCAAAGAGAAGAAAACACAGTCCTTCGCGGCATGGATCTTACTGGCTTAAGAGAAACCAAGATGCTGGCCCTCGCACAGTGGGAAAGCAAAAGAGGACTCACGCTATCCAGGGGCAATAAGGTGTTCCGGAAAAATGGTTGCGCGACCACTGCAAAGTCCTCCCGCTGTTCGTAGCGACCGCTGTTGATCAGCCACAAGGCTTCAGCCTGGATACCGTGTAATTGGTGAAAACAGAAGAGTTACTCACAAGGCTCATCTAACATTTGTCAGCTTTCAAAAACACGCAGATTACACATCTTTCAGCGTAGGAAGCCGTAAATTGTTAGTGTAAATCCAGCTAAATGTTATAAAGCAGTCAATAAAATGGCTGAGAAAATAATTTGGTTCATGAAGAGATTTTCACGAGGAAAATGCCCAGAAGCTGGGTTCATTCAAACAAAAATAAAGATATAAAAAATATAAAGTTGCTTAATTAAAAAAAAAACAAAATAGGAAAAAAGTAGTTCAAACCTTATGTATAGAAACTAAAACTGTACAATTGCAATGAGATTAAAATTTACAGAAATTTTTAAAAAAGGAGTAAGGCCAACATTTTTAGAAGTGACAAATGAGTCCAAAATGCCAACCTGAGGCTGAAGCGCACTTGAGTTTTCAGAAAAGTGTGCTTGAACGAAAATAAAACTTACACATTGAAAAATTACCTGCCACTTTCAGAAATGAAACACAGACATCACACAAATAAAAAACCCCATCTCATTGCAACTTGCCATCTTATAGGTATAAATGCTAATGCTCCTGGTCATATCTCAAAACATTCCTAATCCCTCTTCCTTAGTTAAGGAAAATGACCTCTCTAGTAGGCTTATACAAGCATTATCCAGGGTGAATTTCTTGAGCTTTGTCAGATTCATTGGACAACAGCCACTGCCAGAGCCAGAATGGAGAACATAATGTGATCTGATACAGTGATTCCTGTATTCATAAGAACATCGATGGAAAAAGCTTCTGCTCCAATGGCTATTTATAGCCTCTGTTAATTTTGACTGAATCTTACGCCTGAGGCTATGAAAAGTTACCTTCAGATAGCAAGCTGGCCCATGGTTGGTTTAGTTAATTTTTTCTGCTAGGAGTAACCACAAAACAGCTGATGCAAGGTCATTCGTCACTCTTGCAGTGACATGTTAATTCATGTGAGCTACTCATTGGGCTCATAACAGACAAACACATATCAACAAAGCAGCCATCATTAACTCCTTTCGGCTGTTGAAACAATAGCTGGAAACAGAACTGGTATCCATCTGCATTCAGCTCAGAAATGAGATCAAATCATAAGGCAACATGGAAGGACTTGCACTGCTACTAACTGGTTAGCTGGGTAGGGTTTTGATTAGGCTGTAGCCAAGTTGTTTTGCAGTTATCCCTCTCTGTACTGCTGAGGATATGTATGACAGGAAGGGCAGTGAGGGAAGCAATATAAAGAAACATAAGTGAAGATGACCAATTACAGAGTCAGTGCATTACCTGAAAATCTCTGTTAACTCTCTTAATTTCTTGTAATTCAGAAGAATTTTCCTCTGGGTTTAAGAAACATGGGCAAACTTTCCTTCAACGAAAGAAATACTAGAATTAAAAAACCAGTCTAGAACAGTCTCTTCACAGTTCTTTGGCAGTGTGTGTCTGCTTCAAGAAGCTCAGGATAGGTGCTCAGAGCTCACATGCAGAAGGGAGAGCCACCTCGGTGGCTTAGAAATGGACAGATACTTCAGAAAAGAAAAATCTCTACTGACTTACTTTTCAAAACGAACACCTGTCACAGCCAGAAAGAGCTGCAGGATCCACAACTCTTGAGTTGAACGCAAAAAAGTGTTTAGCATGCCACACATTAGCAGGAAATCACACGTGTTACCACATGTGGAATCATCCCATGAATGGGATTACAGCAGATTTTCAGCCATCTGGGAGTTTAAAGTTAGAAAAGACAAATTTTTCATGTAGTCTGAGTTCTTGTACCACTCTGTTTTATTATGTTACCCTCATAACAGGGGGTAATAACTTGTGCTTCACTGAAATTCATATTCTAAGAATGTGCTTGGAATGAATATGAAGACATCAAGCAAGATAGTTAATTCATTATTTTCCTTTCCAGTGTGTTCCTGTAGTTAATCACTTGTATTATTAAAAATCTGTGCCTAACTTAATTTGAATTCATTCGGCATCACCTTCTAGCTACCGGTCTTTGTTACACCTCTCTCTGCAAGACTAAAGAGGCTTTTCATGTCCATTCTGATGCCTTTAAAGACACTGCTGCTTTCTAAAACAAGTCCCTCAACCTTCTTTGAGTTAAGATTTCGGTCTCCTTCATTAGGCGTGAGGAACAGTTCCTGGCTGTGCTCTGCTGTATGCAGCCCAGCCTGCACCAGAGGTAATGCAGCACTGGATACAAAGAGAGGCATCAGGCACGTCAGCCTGTGCTGCTGACCAGGGGATGGCTGGGAAAAAAAGCCTTCAAAGTTCAGCAGCACAACAATCATATGTTGACTTGTGCTGCGTCATGCTGCCTTAGAGCTGAGAAGTGATAATTCTATCTACAGGTGCATGCCTTTTAGCTGAAGTACTGAAAGAAGTAATAGAAAGTTGATGAGAACTAGTGCACCAGGTAAAGGCGGCAATGCAAGTAGCTTGGAAAGCTCAGTGTGGATGTCCTCCGGTAGAAATTGAGACTGAGCCAAAAAAATAACACTTTCTAGGCAAAGAGTTGTTTTGCTCACTTACTTTGCTGTCAAAGCGCACTCTGAAGAGCTTGCTGTGATTTGACGCAGTCCAGAGAACTCTAGCATCTCCACCAAGTTGATAAAGACTCTTGGGAGCTGCAAGGATTATAATAACCAGACACACAGACATGTTACAAATAACAGAACACGATACCACTACAAAGAACGAGAAGTGCCATCCGTAGGTCAGGGAGTCAGTGCAAACTGCACCGGCTGCAGCCAATGGCATGTGCAAGGATGATGTATAAAAGGAGGGGGAGGGAGACATACAGTGGATGTCAGCCAAAAAAATTCCAGCAGCTAGTACAAACTAGCCGAAATGCTGCTTCATTCCCTGCGACGTTTCCATTTGCTCTAGGATAATTAAACTGTTTATGGTTGGTTTAGCCATGAAAACTGGCTGTAGGGTCATGGTATATCTGGCCCACAGCATAAACACTGTGAAACACACAGTTTTTCTGAAACTGCAGCCCTCTCTCAGGGCATTAGCTAACGCAGTTGTTGAAATGCAGCACTGAGGAACAGTCTGACTCCAGCTATTTGAAAGATGACCTTGTATGAAACATAATCACTGACAGTCTATCAGAGGTGAGAAAAACATCAGTGTACTTGCCAGGAACATAGCTTGCTAGGGTATCTTAAAAGCTTACCTCCTCATAGAAAATATCCAGAGTGTCCTGAAGGTGCTTTACATACTTTTGCACTGAAAAGGTTTCCTGTTTAAAAAAAAAAATAAAATTAAATCAGCCTTTTTAAGGAACCAAGAAGGTGGTCTGTAAGAAGATATACCTACTTGCTGCTCCTTTTTTCTTTTGTTGGCAGATATATTTCCAGATCAAGTTTATTGGCACATGTACAGAGGTTATATAGTGCTTGTGTTTTTTGTCATTAATATATTCCCCTAATCTCTACAGGAAATCCTGAAGTATCTTGGCAGAGCCTTTCCCTGAGAATGACTATATTGATCACATTTTCAGATTTTGGCTTGTCTTTTGTGGGACCCAGACCAGACTGGTTTGCCTTATGAGGACAACAATACTTTTTTTTCAAACTGCCAGTCTGGAGAAACTGATATGAAGGCAGTCAGACCCCACAAAGCCCATAGGCAAAACAACTTTGTGACTGTAGTTCTAAAGATGTAGCTGTGGGGACAAAGGCTCCAGGCAGCAGCCTATAAAGGAAAGAGCAAAACAGAGAAAAGCACCTGGTCATTTCGACAAGCTGGGGCCCAGACCCCCAATCTGTGCTACCTGAACTGTTTCAGAGAGGATGACCACTGACAGCTGAAGAAAAGATATGCTTTTCACTATAAACTGATATTATTTTGGGTGTCATTCTGAAGCAAGAATTGGGCATCCTCAGTAATTATTGTGTGGAGATGCTTTCCAGAAGACTTCACTTGTGTCCCATAACATGCCTAAGATACCACACTGATTGCTTTGTCCAGTTAAGCAGGGAGAGCTCTTCAGCTTAATCTTGGTGTTTTGTTCAATATGGGCAGGTTCCTAGTATTTAAATAATGCATTTCTCCAGAGCTGCAGTGTCCTGGTATTAAAAGATGTGCACTTGTTTCTGACACAATACAGATGAAAGGGGCAGGACTTCTAAGTGCCTTTTAAACAAAGATGAACTCTGGCTCCCTGAGGGAGAGAAAGGCTATATTTCCAGGCCTGGTCATCTGCCAAATGCCTGGATGAGCATGCCTAATTCAGAGATACAAACCTTGTCCAAGCAGTACTGGCATAGGTCGCTGCTTCCAACAAGGATGGTAATCAGCTTCCAGTCTTCCTTGAAGTTAATTTTCTAGTGGCACATAAAACAAACAGATTGCAGCACCCATCGCTTAGGCGTGCAGAGGTAACATTCACAAATGGGGCTAAATGGGGCACAGACAGCAGGGCAGAACAAAGGAGGTATGCTGAGTTAAGCTGGCAGAAGAAAAGCATCTCTCCAGGGGGAAAATCTGAACTGTTTGCTAGTCTACTGCAATTCACCTTGGCTTCTGTGAGGAAATTCCCTTCAGCAGACAAGCTCTGTCAGGGTAACCAAGCATGGAAATGTATCTGTGGCAGCAAGCATCCCTAAATGAATGTCAGCTTCAGAACAGGGATGGACATGAGAGATTTGCCAGCCATGGCTGCACACTGCAGGCAGCGTGGGGATAAAGCCTTGTGGGAGTGGAGGCTGGAGTGACTCATGTAGCTGTGGAACTGGAGCTGCTGGGGATCCCTGCCAGCTGGGCAAGTATTACCCCGTGGCCAGGAGGGGCAAGGGGTGCCCCAGGGAACAGACAGCTGGATTAAAATAGAAGAGTCCAGGAGGCTGGTGACTTCACTGAGCTCATATAAGGGCAGCTGCAGCATCCACGTCACCACAAGCTAACAATAGGCGCTGCTGAGAGCTGGATCTCATCAAAACATTTTGTAACATTCAGTACAAAGAAAGGAATCAAAGGCAACTATTTTTAGTGTGGTGCATTTACATAACAAACATCTGCGAAAGGATCCCACAAATAGAGGGAGGGCCTGGGAATCACCCACAGGTCTGAATCCTCCTCTTTAACCAGCAATTTGCTCAGAAGGACTTTCATGAAGAGGCAATGTCATGGCAGGAACACAGCCCTCCCCTTTTTTTAAAAAAATGCATAAAAAGCTGTGAATAAAACAAAGTGCAAGAGCCTCTCCTCTTCTATTCTATTGAAAACCCATGCCAGCTCCCTTCACTCTGCCAAACAATTGGCAATGCAGAGTAACTGACAAGTGGGGTGAGCATGCAGCATCCATCAAGAGTTCTGGCATGGAGAGACACATGCTTTGACAAATCCTGCTTATTCAGTGCCTTCCTTTCCCATTCAGTCTGAGCCAAGGAGCACCAGGCACTCCCATTCCCTTAGAGGGAATGCTCTCCCTGAACCAACGGCTCACACCCAGACAGTCACCCACTCAAATTCAGCCAAAGCTCGGAGCAGGGCAGCTTTCGGTTTCTCACAGATTTCTTCCCCGCCCCGGTTTTGATGCCCTTTGTAGCCCTCAGTGGAGTTGGCATAGCAGACTGGTACACAATGCTAGATCCCCTACTAATTCTCTAAAAGATTATTATGTGACAGAGATTCGTCCAATCCCGAGGTTTCTGGTCACTGATTAATTATTTGCCTGCTCAAAAACAGACTTTGAGAGGGCTTTTTCTCCTGCAGACTTCAGTAATCCCTCTTCCCAGTATTGTGGGTATTGTGACTCCTGTTGGTCTGAAGGTATCTGCTCCAGCAATTTTACACTCAGCCTTTATGACCTTCACTTTGAAGGCTGCTGCTCAACAAAGCAATCCTGTGATCTCACCAGAGCCTTCAGATTTCTCCTCTTCCTCACTACCATCCTTACATCTCCTGGCTGCGCTGCACCCTACGTTAGGGGTAATTCATCTGGTACATTCATCTTGGAAAGCACAGCAGACACAAGGACTTTGCTTTCATCAGTAAAGCACTCTTCACGACTCAAGCATCCATTAATTACAGTCATCTCCCAGAGACCACGGCAGCACCACCGAGGCATGGCCCAAATCCCACTTACCGAGCTGCTTCTCATCAGCTCCACCAATGCATGTGCTTGGGCTGGCATATCCCTAGGAGAGAGAACAGAAGATTGTAGATGTGTGCTCTAAAAGCACATCACCTTCTTCATCTCCCATTCCTCATTTCAGGGGATCTCAGGATCAGCAGAAATCAGTATAAGGAAAGTGATGCCTCAAAAGGCTCAGCAAACACTGAAGGACCAAGTTGCCCAAGTGAATAATCTGATCTGAAAAGGCTTCAGCTGGGATGGCTGCCAAGTGGCAGGCAACTGGTCTGAGTTCTTCCCATCTCAGAGTTGGCTTAAGTGCATTTTGTTTGGGAAAAAACACTAATGCCCAGTTGCACAGAGACACTGAGTTGCATAACTCCCTTCAAAGATCTAGTGGGGGAGTTTGGTGCTGACACAGAAGCTGGGCACCTAATCAGCCTTCCTGATCCAGCCTTAAATTCCTATGGCTTGTCTTATGGCTGGAAGATACTGCTTACATTGTGGGACTGCCAGGCTGGAGAGTCCCAGTCCAGCTCTGGACAGGATGCAACATCCATGGGCCAAGGCACAAACCATGCTGAGACATTAGCTGGAAATGAGCTCCTGATACACTAGAATAAGACTGTGCTTGAGCTAATAAGCCCTCCCTCTCTCCAGCAACTACACAAATGCAGTTACATTATTTGGATTCCCAGAACCATATTGATCATGCTGAGTCAGCTTTGCTCAGGGAACCTATGAAATATTTAGTAGCTATACAGGCTTTGATAGTTATCCTAAATCTCTCTTGCAGCAGATTTAATGGTCATTAAAGGCATCACAAAAAGCTTCGGAAACAAATTCTGTGAGTATTCACGGAGCAGGCACAGCGTAAGCCATACAAATTCCTACATGTCTTCGTTCTTAACAAACTAGCAGGTTTTTCTTCAGGAGGAGAAAAGAGTTATTTCCCAGATGCTAATTTTTTTTGCCTTTGCACTGCAAACAGGGATAGTTTCTAATGCCATTAGGGTAGCAGTGGGCTTCTATTTGTTAGTTTCAGGCACATTTTCTAGGAGTCAAGGAATAAAAGAGATGCTCATTAATTTTTTCTTATTACAGATATTGCCTGACAGTGAATTAGACTGGGCAGAAAAAGGTACTGGTTGAATCAGAGGCATAACTATGGCATTGGCTCAAAAATTATGGGCAGAAATCGAATAAAGAAAGGAAGCTTGTGTCTAATTTAAAAAAAGATAACAAATAAATCTCCCAAATACTGAATTGAATTAAAAAAATAAATACCCGAAACTCACAATTAAAAACATCAGATCACAGAAACATGCTGAGTACCAGCAGGTCATCAGCATTACCTCAGCCGTGACATGCACCACAAAGGTAACCTGCCAGTCCATCACTTCTCACTCCTTTGCCTTTCTCGTTTGTGATTGTTCTTACCGGGCTGTGGCATTTGTCTCCGCAACGTTGAATCCAGCTGTTTCCTTGGAACTGCCAGTGGAGAAGCCAAAGAGGTTCGGATTGAACTTCTTCAAGATGTCTTAAAAAGAAAAACCACAGTGTTTAACCATTCACAACCAGCAAGCACTGCCTCCCACGTGCAGAAGCAGGAGCCAATTGAGTGGTGAGAATACAGACCTGCGTTTTCCCCTCATTCACTATGACTTTACAGGAGCTAGAGACACGCCTGCTGTGAAGACTCTAGTTACTGTTCAAATTTCATCACCGCAATTATTTCTCTCCATGGGCCTGAGGAGTCAGGGCCTGGTGGCCCAGGAGATGCACAGGTGGATCTCGGGCAAATCACCACTGTTGCATTTAAGTGTCTGAGTACTTGTGGTCAGACTTTCTTCCATGTACCAGAATATGGCCCTCTACCTCTCACTCCTCCAGCTAGATAATAATACTTGTGGCAGAGAAGTGAATTTTTTTCATTTTTCTAGATTTTACTGAAACCTTCAGTGGGGAAGCATGATGTCTGAAAACTGTTATTGTTACTGTGTCTGTAGTGCTGTCTGAAACCTCTTTATAGAATCTCATTTACAATGCATAAATGAATTGCGCCTTCTATTTTTCCTCAAGCACAGTGATACGCCTGGTACAAGGCAAAGCACATCAGATTCTATTAGTAACAATGTCAGGTATTATCAAACTGCTCCAGAGCATGGATCACATACAAATAGATCAACCATTGTAAACCAAGTCCCGTCCAATATATTATCACACTGACCACTTAATGTTTTTTATGGCAACTACAGGGCCCAATTACACAGAACACGAGTGCAAAAAAATTATACTATTTTTAGATTTTTTTTTCACTGCTACGTAGCAACTTGAAATCATCAGGAAGAACCATAGCTTTGTCAACAACCCTGGCTAGATGGACTGCTAATTGTTTCACAACCCTTCGTTTGTCCACAGACATTACAGTCAGTCACTAGAAAGCACAAAACAAAATAAGGGAGGAGCAGGTCTGCCACGAACTTCTGTCACCTTCAGCACATTTACTCCTAATTCTTTTGGTCAAAAGGACGATACAATCACATGCAGGTCCTGTGATGTGGAGGGGCTGAATCAACTTTACAGCTAATCAGGTCAGTCTGGATTTCAGCAGTGACTCACATGAACTGCTCATACCCACAACAGACGGACATCCCCACTGTTTGCAAGGAAAGAATGACCATTTCCAGATGTTTCCTAGCATCCACTTAAACGGCTTTCAGTGTAATACCCAACTTTTGCTTTTCTAGGATACTCACTGGGTAAAGTAGCCTGTATCTCCAGGGTCTCATCACCTCCAATACTACAAAGGGAAAGAACAAAATCGCCCAGTAGGGTTAATCCTGCAGCCATCTGTCTTATTGTCACCATATGTTGCTGTAGCAGCCCAAGAAGGAAAAAACAACCTCCCCGCCCAAAATACTTACTTCAAACAGGACTAAGGAGATAAACCACAGAAATTCAGGGAAAGTAGTGAAAGGATAACTCACATTAAATAAAGCAGGGCAGCAGCTAAGATAGAAGCTATGCCTTCAGGCTGGGAACAGACCATATTGGGAGAACTGATTTTTTATATGGACATGCTGGGATACCTATCATAGAAAGGCATACGTCCTCACTAAGGTTGCTCCACGTTACTTTGCTGAAACTACATTTGTGTGCAGTTATACACAGGAGAGACTGCATTAAATATTCATTAACTACCCATTTGCAATTCTGCAACGCCGGTGACGGAGAGCCTCTGCCTCTACCATTCAAAACTTGTCTGCGTGCAGAGCCAATACACTCCTGGCAGCCCCTCCTGAAAACATCCATGCCTGCAGACACACGCAAACGGACGCAGAGAGAGCAAGGAGGACAATGTATACATGCACACACTTATCAACCATCCGTCTGCCCATAGGGAGCAGGCAGTTTCCTTCCACTCTAGCATGGATATAGAGCTTCACACCCTCTGATGTGCCCTGTTTGCCCACTTTGCAATAGCAAAGGTGTTTGGAACATCTTCCCTGAGTATGCATGCAGTGCTCTCGCCATGTTCATGCCAATCCACACTCACTCAGACCTTCTAGCACTAGACACTGCAGTAGATAATCACAGCAACAGCAACATTTTGAACAAGCTCCAGAGACTAGCAAAAGGCTAAAAGGTACTGTGACAGAGGACCATGCTTGTAGCAATCAGGAAAAGAAAGAAAATGAAAGGAAAAGGAAAGGAAGAGGAAAAGGAAAAGCCCACAAAAACCAACACAACCCACTCACCCCACCCCCTGCAACAATCACTCCTTTTCCTCTCCAGCCCTGACTCCTCCAATCCTTACTAAGCAATACTTGCTGTCAGCATCCTTCCCCTGAATTTACACACACAAAGATGTAACTACACAACCAGGTGACCCACACTTTTAACTATATGCACAAAAATAGAGAAAGAAAAAAAATGAGCGTTTTCACTCACCTCCAGGAAAGTCCCTTCCAGCCTGCTTGTAGGTCAGGTACTTTGGCTCCTACTGCAGTCTGGAAAAGATGGAAATAACAAGTGATAAAATAGTAGGAGAAAAAAAAGCCCTATGAATTGAGGTGGGATAGACATCATGTTTTGAAAGTGCTGAAGCAATCTGGTAACATTACTCTGCATCCAGCCAAGCTTTTGCAATATAGCAGTTTTAGCATAAGTGGTCCACTTGACCATAACTGACCACCACACACTGGCCTGTGGGCAGCCCTGCATCTCCCATACTTCAATTTTCTGGCCTTCTCCTCATACGCAAAAGTATGTCATCTAGATAGTAGACCATGGAGCATCAGAGGAGATATAGTCCAGGCAGCGGACATCAGATTGTAAGGTCAAAGACATAAGACTTTAAAGCTACTACTCATACTGTTTTAGCAACCCAATGGGACCCAGATTAACATCGACAGCTTTGTATTTGTTTGGATTTTTTTCTGATGGAAAATGCTTCATCCTGGCCTTTCCCGAAGAAAGATTATTTTGAGAGACTTAGTAATCCAGGAAAAAAGCCCCAAATGCTGATGAAAAATTCCCATCCAGTTTTAGCTGTACATAAATCAGAGGAGCTGCTTTTTAATCTGCCAAGAAAACAAATCTTTGGTGTACAATCCATTTTTCCTCTCCTGGATCCAGTCTGGTAGTCTAACACACAGACTTGATGAGGTGTAGACAGGATTTTTTTGGCCAGTATAGATAAGCATGTTGGTGTGTCTCTTGCTTTCACTGTGCATTGGTGCTAAGAAGCCACACAGATGAATTCTAACCAGTGACATGACTAAATTGCTCAATGTTTCATTAATCTCCAACTGTATCTAGACTGAGACAACCTTCCTTCCTGCACTGTGAACTTTCATATCCTTCAAAATTAAATAAATACATAAAGCCATCAGAACAAAGACCTCCATGCTGAATTTGAGTAGCTCACAGGATGGGGACAGACCTCTAGCAAGGTCAGCATCCTGACTCGCATTCAGGGCAGCAGCCGTGAGGAGTTCTTCTACAGCTTTACAGTTTTTTAGTGGTCTCACCTAATTTTGTATTCTTCAAAAAGTCATGGTACCAATTCAGCCATAAACACTGACTGCATTCAGGGATCTCGTGGGAAGTAGCAGGAGGACAATCAGTGCCTTGGTGGACTTTGCTGCTGCAGTCCCCACGTGCCAAGGATGCCATATGAAGTGCACACGGCTGCTGTGGGAGGTGTATGTGTACACATGTGGAAAACACTCTGCCAGTTTTTCTGCCCCCCTCCAAATAAATCACTTTATAAAACCCCCAAACACAGCTTGCTGTGGCACTGGTAGGAACTGCATGAAAAATGGCAAGATGAGAACCTGCCCTGCTCAGCTCTTGAGAGAGAGACCTCAAGCATCATAATCCAGCCCCTACAACTAAGGCTTTCTGAGACATTTCATGTACTAAAAGAACTAATATTTTAAAAATAAGAGATATGTGCTAGTGCCATACCTAGAATTCAATACGGGGGAGGAAATAAAGCAATTAAGTTTAAGAGTTATGGCAATGGATAGAAAGGAGACTTGTAGGGTCTTTACTGATTTCTTCTAAGAAAAGCTCAAAGCTTTGCAGCAGGTGGAAAGCCAGGATTACATCAGGTCAAGCAAAATCAGTTTCAGAGCTAATGAGAAGGTGCATGATGCATAATGAAGACATGCACACCTGCCTGTAAGATAAGCCTGATCATTTAAGGGCATCAGACCCTTCAAGTCCCTCTGAACTCAACAGGAACAGAAGCTGCTAGAATGAGTACTGGTTTAGTTCAGGAGTTAAAATTCATGGGAACTGTTGACATAAATGTTTGCTTTCATCCCATGCCAGAACAATCCTGTAGGGCTGTGTAATTCTAGAACTTTTTCTCAGAAAACTTCAGTGCAGATCTGCAGCATTCCCTGCTATTTTTCTCTGAGGCCTTTTTTTTTTTTGTACCTACTTTTTTGTTTTCAACCTCCATTTCTTAGTACTTGAAATACATCAGAGCTTTAACTGGAAGACATCTAACCCAGGAAATAACATCCGAATGCAAAATTCTGAAATACAGAAGTACCAGAATTATCTCAAGTGGGAAGCACTTCATTCTGCAATCAATTATTTCCATGGGAGTTTTCAGCAAAATGTCTTATTGCATCAAAAATATCAACTGCTTTCACTTTTTTTTTTCATGTCAGAAGAGACTATTCCTATAAGACAGCCGTTTCCCTTTTCAAAAACACTTGAATAAACTGTATGCAACAGAGAACAGGATCCCATTTCTGTCCTGGCCTGAATTATTCATTGCTGCATTACACAATTGCCAGTGTCACTCATATCCCCTTGAGGCTATTTCTTCACAAAGGGAACCAGGTAGATGAGTTTTGCTTTGCCAAGCCAAAGCAATTTGCCTTCTATCTGACGATGCCTGACGTGACAACATCTAGGAAGAAATCGACAACCACTCTTCTCATTCTAAACGTAGGAATACAGCAGTACTTACAGTCAGGGAATCTCCCAGTGCTCCGATGGCTTTGATGTCAGCAGGCCGTAGCTCATGTACTAAAAAACAGGAGGAGAAAAAAAGCAGGATTACTGACAACTGACAAAATACTGGTTAATAGAAGAAATATGCAAGTCTTAGATTCCAATCTGATGGCATTTTTGCAGACTTTTAAGGTAGAAAAAGCCTCAGGTTCTGTGTGTCAGGTAGGCAAAATGCATAACTTCTTGCCTTTGCTTGCAACAGTGTATTACGCTAACATGGAAAGAAATGGAACTTAAAACAGCTTAGGTAAAAAATGGAAACAGACTAGATATGTTTACAGATGCATACATTCAATCTCTTTTAATTGGCTGACAGGTTCAGGTCATAGATCAGTATTTCCTATTAAAATCCCCCTGTAAAATCTTCAAACTACACACAGCACTTGCACTGCACCGCTTATCAGAGTACATTCCAACTTGCTAAGTCACCAACCCTCCTGGGCAGTTTTAATCTGCCATGTTGCTGTATGATAAATGATGTATATGATATATGCATATGATAAATGTGATCACATTTATCCACAGAGACATACCTGCTGTCATGCAGAACTTACTGTGAATGGCAAGACAGACTTTTTCCATTGTTGCTAAATATATCAGCTTTTATTGTTCACTTTCCATCTAGGACGTGCAATTTCAACATCTTATTGTTTTTAGAAACAAAAGATGAAATTTTTCCTATGTGTGATTTTAGGTTAGGAGTGCTTTCTCACCTGATGTTGGGACACGACTAGATGGAGTATGTCCAGGACACGACAGTTCGCTGCCCCAATTCTGAAATGACAAGTTACAAAATGGTTTCATCTTGTAGCTAAAAGATAATGTGGAATTCATATATGGTTTAGTTGTACAGTGAAGGGCAAAACCAAGTTAAAACATAGATCCTAGTTTAGTGCCTATATAGCTCAACACTCTTTTACACCTCTTTGTGGGATACTATCCAAACAATAATTATTTTTGGTGACATTTTCTAGCCAAAGCATAAAGCTTTTCCAAAGGCAAAACATTTCATCTTGAAATACTGCTTATGACAAAGTTCCATAAGGAGGATTATTTTTTCCCTCTCTGCAGCCTAGAAATTTTGGCCATGACCTAGAAGCTGGGGTCTCCAGGTTTGAAGTCTCGCTCTGTCGCAAAAGATATCAGATGTAAAAGCAAATAAAAATCAACAATAAAATCCCCTGCAAAGTTATAATGTTATATTAACGTATTATATTACTAATATATTATTGTATTAGCTGGTGAAGAGTCTGAACATAAGTCCTATGAGGTGCAGCTGAGGGAACTGCGGGTGTTTGGTCTGGAGAAAAAGAGGCCCAGGGGTGACCTTATCACTCTGTACCACTGCTTGAAAGGAGGTGTGACCAGGTGGGAGTCAGCCTCTTCTCCCAGGCAACTAGTGAAGGAACAAGGGGAAATGGACTCAAGTGGCACCAGGGAAGGTTCAGGTCAGATATTAGAAAAAATTTCTTCACTGAAAGAGTGATCAAGCATTGGAACAACCTTACATACTCTATTATTATATTATCGTTCCCCATGTACCTCACCAGGAACCTATTATTTCCCTAGAAACTTTCAAAAAGGGCTTGCTTTTACTGAATACAAAATTTGAAAAAACTTCAAAGCTTTAAAAGTTCTAGTAATGAAAACTGTCAGGCTCTAAATAACTGTACTTTACCACACATTTGCAGGTGACATAATAGTTATTATGTATATCCCACCAGCTGAAGAAATTGAATCAAACACATATTGCAGAACACCTTAGCTCACCAGCAGAGAGAGCTGATGAATGTCCCCCCACACTTCTTAGTAACAAGCAACCGTATTAGCCAAGAAGGCAGCAAGGGAAAAGCTACAACTGTTAAGTGGCCAGCCCTTGCAAGAGCAATGACAGCTGTGTACACTGATCGAAGGGCCAGCCCTGCTACAAGCAGGAAGTCAGCCTAGGTATGTCCTGAGGTCCCTTCCAACCTCAGTTATTCTGTGATTGCACAGTTCTACCAGAGTAAAACTACATGGACTAGTGGTCTTCAGAAAGCATGGTTGCTGTTAAAAAACATCACAACAAATTAATCTGTTCTTGTAAAAAATTGTTGTAATAGGCTCCACTATCAACTATTAAATGCTGGCAGAGGCTAGAAAGGACAGACAGGCTTATTTTTAGATCAGAGAGGAAAGTGCTGCTTTACCCTCTCTCTACTTCTTTCCTTTATCCCTTCAAAAGCTGATGCTGTTCAGATTCAGTGGAAGTCCAAGAATTACCTATTAAAAGTATAGCTCTAGCTCTACAGATAAAAATCCCATTTCAGTCCTGAAAACTATGGCTTGCTAAAACAATAACAGCTGTTCTTTGTGACCCTCAAGGCACACAAAGATTTTGATAATTGGGTTTGTCATGAGCACCCCCAGTATGTCAAACTAGCCCAGCCCATTTTGACTGCCAAGCAAATAACTGCTCCATTTCTTCAAGTCCTACACACAACCATTGTTTCTGCAGTTTGTTTAACATACCTCGTGATAGTTGCTCAGTCATGGTGGAAACTAAGTCCCTTTGAAAATGGGATTCCTATCACCTTTGTACAGGGTCACACATCCAGTATGTAAAGGTGACTGCCCTCTACAGGTTAAGCTTACCTGAGTGCAAGGAAGAACAGTGCCTCCAGAACAGAATATCTAAACCTTCCTCAGATTATTCGGGGGTCAGGATTCTAAGACAACTTCTCCATACTGTGAGGAACTTGCTATCTCAATTAATTATGCATTCTAGGTTACTTACTTCTGGTTACAATTTTGGTACATTTACACCAGTAATAGAATTAATTTTGTTTGACTTTAGGAGAACGTTTGTTTACACAGTGAAAAGTGCAATGAAAGGCAGATTCTCCTTCCAAAAACTGGTAATAGTTTATGTAGTCTATAAATTCAGGGTGATGTGCTAAGAGACGAGATGCAGCTTTGCATAGTTTGCCTAAAATGCAGCAAAAGGTGCAACAATTACCTTTATTGGCTCTCTAGTGGGCTCCACAGGTGTGTTGTTGCTATTCTTGTATGTTCCCAGGAATGGACTGTCCTGGAGAAAGAGGAAACAAAATCAGAGAAATAAGAGAAACCAGGCAATTAAGCACATGGCAGAAACCATAGCAAGTGATATCAAGGTATCACGCAACCAAGAAAGTAATTGCCTGAGCTGTAAAATTGGATTCTGGACATTGAAATCATGCTCCTTCCTTAAAATTCATAAAATTTGTGTTTAGAACCTTATGAAAAAAATTACATATGCCAGATGCCAATTGCAGCTTAACATTTTCCTCTCCTAATGTTCCAAATTAGACCTTATTAAATGTTTAGTCCTTTCAAAAGGCACTGAATTAAAATCTAGACAAAACTGGGCAGATCTTCTGTGTCAGCAGCAGGAAGATGAAAGACTGCTTACTGAAAACATCATTCTTCCCTCCAAGGGAGGGAGTCGAAATTTCATTGTTATTTTTGTCCCCTACTGATGCAGCATGCATTCAGGAAGACATGCACATCATATAGGCTAAAAAATTTCACCTGGAGGCTCACTTACCTCAATTGAGAGGAACTCCAGTATCTGCACAAAGAAGTCTTAAAAACCACTAAAATTAGAAGGCAGGCTTTTATTGTACTTAAGGTTGTCTCGAAACAAATAATTTTCTGTGGCTACTGACACTTCTATCAATAACCTTTTCATAGCACTTAGGCTTACTAAAGGCTTACTATTTCCGAAAAAAATCTCTATATATATTTTCAAGGCATATAAAACTTTTCTTTGCCTACTTCTGAAAAGCAACATCTTTGAGTATGAATGAAGGAAGGGAAAGAAGTATAAAATCCACATTATTTGGCAGTGAAGAAGTTGCTGAGTTAACTTAAGCTGCTTGGAAAGAATGCTGGGTAAATGAAGTAGGATCAATTTGAGTGAATCTGAGGACTTCTGAAATATGCTGGTTAATAACTCAGCAGATTTTCCTCGTCTGACAGGATGGACACAACATGGACAAATGCCTCTTGTATAACTTGAATGCCTGTCTCCAGAATTAAGAGAACTCAGAACTCTGCTCCCTGATCTGTTCAGTTCTTTGGCCTTCTTGTTGAAACTGCTGAAGAAAGGGAGCCAATTACTGCTGCCTGCAGCGGTCATTTCCACGTGCTGGTACCTAGCAACTGTACTGCAAGTTCAGCAGCTTGTTTCGTAACTGCAGAAGCAGCTTCCAAAGAGCCTGAAGTATCCCTCTTATGGATCAGGCCAGGAAAACCAACCTGCCATTAATTCAAGAGACGACAGATTCTGTGTTTTCAAAGCTGCTGTGGTGCCCAAACCCCACTGATTCTGTCGGGAAAGTTAACGCAGCATATTCTGTTGTTTGCTACTTAAACTGTCTCTGTACTTCACAAACAACAAAAAACAACCTCTGCTATAACTGCAAACACACAAATCAGCAGGCTGTATTCATGGCACAGAAAAATGGCCATGAGACACCAGCGCAGGTATATGAGAACACCTGCTCACTCAGACGTAAACAGAGAACAAAGCCCTAAGTAAACTTGTTTCAGATACACCAAACCCCTGCTCTCTGCGGCAAGCACAAGCAGTACAGCCTCCTGACAGCCAGCTTCCAAAGTGTGGGTATTTTACCTGAGCTGGACAGCCAAGGACGATGTCAGCCGAGAAATCAAATGAGTCAGCTTTCTGGCCTACAGGCTGTAACTAGAAACAAAGACAAAAGAACCTATTTTTTTAACCATGTCAGCTCATCTTAAATTTGTGTAACAATTCTAATTAAAAAAACTCTGACATACATATACCTTTCAAATCTATATAAAGATGTCTGTATTTACAGACCTAGATTTACAGCCAAGGCTGAAATGCATCTACTTCTCAAAGAACATGGCAACTGCAAAACAAAAGAGCAGCTCTAGAAGGAAGCTTAAAATAGGAAGTGGAAAGCTACAGTGGATCAGTTTAAACTCCTGGAGGATTTTGGCAGGCACATGAAGTACCTTGGAATTTCGCCAGAAGGCAAGGTCGTAAACTTTCTTCACTTGCATAAAAGATGTTAAGAGTCCCTCAATTTTTTATAGCTAAGCTGGATGATGGCATCTCCAAGAAAAGGCTGTTTATGTGTAGAAGATAATACCAACTCTAATTAGAGGTACTGCTTGATGATTGCAAGCAATCACATCAGCTGTTAAAATATTACCCTAAAGTATATGGAAGTTACTATTCAGGATCCAAGATACTGCCTCTGACTGCTGGGTACCCCTGCACTGCAATGCTAAGTAAAACCGGTTTGCTTAAGCAATCTTTAGTGACTCATTTTTATCGAGCTTAACTCATTTCCAAAAGTAGTAAAACTGAACTGAATTAAAGCCACTTTAACTCCTAATGAGACATTAACAACACAAGGATTTAAAACAAACTTCTAGGTAATCCATTTTAAATTGACGGCTGCAGTTACAATTCTTTATTTGGTAGTTTCCCATAGTAGCCCATAGAAACATCATGCTTATTAAATGCTATCCCTGCCTTGCTTGAAAACGGATGAAGAAGACTTGAAGCTGCTTAGCTGAAGTCACAAAATGACTGTGATCGTGCACTTGCAGCACCCCTCTCCTCACCACACACTTTAGGAACCAAGAGATTCTAGGCAGAGAGCAGTGCCAAAGCCAGAGGGTATTTAACTAGTTAAGGAGAGACAAACACAAGGTCCAGCACTATCCAGGCCTTAATTGCAATGCTTATTACAGAGATCATTTTAATGGTAAGTCAGGTCTAGGTGAAGATCTCATTATATGCAGAGCCTGTCACCTTACCACAGCATTCCAGAGGGCCCTGGCAAGCTGAGAATGGCCTTTCTGGCTCGGATGGAAGCAATCAGGTGCAAAGTAGGAGAGATCTGGATTCCCGTCCTACAAATAAAAGCATAAAGGACATCTGAGTGTAGAAGAATCCCCACGGTTCCAATTTGGAGTTGCTGAGGCCAAACCAGAACCAGCAAAGAGAGATTCATGTTACTTGTTCTCCCTGCTCCAGTGAAGAAAGGCTCCTGATTATCTGGCAATACAAACTGTACTTCAGCAGACCCATGAGCTACCAGAAACACTTAGCTAGAGATGATTATGTGCCTCCATGGGCAGATCCACCCAGAAGCAGCAAACCCACCATTTTCAATTACGGGTACAGTTCCTCTTCAGGGTCTGCAATAAGGATGGGTTTCTCTTCTCAGTTCCAGCTGTCACTAGAACTGGAACCACAGGCAACATTATGCTCTGCACAGCTGTGAGTTTTGAAAGGATCAAGAAGCAAGTGAGTGTTTGATGGAAGACAGCCAGGCTGACCAGGCACACCAGAGCAGTCTCCTTTCTGAACAAAGCTGTACCTTAATACAGGCACTGGAGGATCTGAAGGAAATGGAGTTCGGAAATTTAAATATCTTGGCTGTCACACGAATACTGAGATTAGGTCACATATGACTGAAACAACTCTTTTGGTCAGAGAAGTTCTTCCTCAAAATTTGAGCAGTTTTTGTTTCAGTGTGGTTGGGCTTGCTTTTTAGAGGACTAATAGAAAATTTGCATCATATCTTTTGCCATGTTTAGAGACAGAGTTTTCAGTTCAGGACAATCTGAATGTTGTGTGAGATAAAAAAATGAAAAGAGCATCCTGAACTTCTTAAAATCTGAACTAATGCTTGTGAAACTACAAAAAAGGGTTCAGAAATATTTTGCTTCTTCTGCTTTTATTTCTGTGTTCCCTACTCTCAGTACCAAAATCCCTAGGGATGACTTTTCATGGGCACCAGCTTCATGCACAAACAAACAAGACAAAAGGCCTGTGAAGTTTTCAGCCAGTTTTCCAAATTTGTCTGAAGCAGCATCTTGACTTTTCAAAATTTCACCAGCTCCTGGGAACATTTTCAGAATCAGACCAGTTCAATTATGCCAGAAAAATCCCTGCTCAATATTTTGCCCCATTTGCTCTTAGCTCCAGGTGCATATGAAAATAGTTTCACCTTTAAGGAAAGTTCGAGTCTTTTCCTAGATTTACAGCTTACTGGAACTTGCCATTCAAGGAACTGAAATATGCATAAACATATGCATATGAACTACATAAAACTACTTCCATGAGATCACAGGTAAACTTCCCTTTCTGTCAGACACAGAAAAATGAGTTATGTGGCATAAAGGGGAGCTAATGCCATAGTCTCCACTGAGCAATGCAGCTATGTTGCTTCAAGAAGTGTAACTTAATAACTCTTTTATTAATCGTGTTGTATTTTCAGGAAGAAAAATATTTATGTACCTTAAACAACATAACACAAACAAACCTCTTAAATCAGGTTCTGACTCATTTTCCAAAAGAGTAATTGATACTCACAGAATATGTAAAACTAAGAAGTGCTCACTATCTGAAGAAATCTGTGGTGCTATACCGAAAAGCAGCAACTTCTCATACGAAATGCACAGAACAAAGTGAAACTATTCTGCATATAGTCTCTACAGGTAAGATACCCATCCTTAGTCCTTTAAATACAGAAATCACCTTTAGATTGTACCTGATCAAGAGAAATCTCCGAATTTTGGAGGAAAGGCTGGATGACCACTGTGAAATTTTCATGAGTGTCATATCTGCCAGACTCTATCAGTCTCTGAATGCCAAGCTGCAAGAAACAAAAAACCACCAGCAATAGTTCAACATCTCTGCATCATAACTATTTTCTTTGGGTTTTCTGAAAGCCCTGGAATCAAAAGGGTTTTACTTGTGAACCTAAATAGCCACAGACATTGGCGAAAGAGGGCTGAGATGTTGCAAAGGGACTGAGAAGGCTGGAACACAATACTGAAACTGTTTGTCAGGGACAGGATTTTGGTGACTAAACTCCCACCAATCAACCTCTACTAGGAAACATAATTTTTCTGAAGACCTCTGCTGCTAGTTTTGGTCACATGATAGGTCTGGATAGTACCAAATGACCTCCTGCTGAGTTTACAGTTTGGGTAAAATACTAATATGATATGTGCTTGGTAATCAAGAGCTCACCTCTACTGGAAATAAAGTAACTGTACCACTCTTGATAGTCATACCTGGTAAGCTTTGGTGGCATCCCTCACCACTGTTAAATTTTCTGAGTTTTCTTCTCCTGTGAGAACACAGCTACACAGATAACTGTGGGGGAAGTTAGAGAAGAAAACAGGAACAGAGAGAGTTAAACATCTGATAATGCAGATGCCACCCTTTGCCACCCAGTGCCCTCATGACATGGGAGTAATGGGACATGTACAGTCATGTTTCTGTGAAAACATCTTATTGTCCTTGATCCCGTAATTTCAAACCTTAGTTTTATTTTCTGCCTCACATGAATGATACTGCTCTAAGTAACTTTGGTTTCGCACTCAGATACATCAAAGTAGTGCACACTGCATAGAGGGTAGTTTGTTTTATTAATTACACCCCGGCATCCAAAGGCCCTGCAGATTGACAGAGGTCTGACACCAGACCTCCCGGGAACTAGAAAACAGGTCTTTGAGACGTACTGCCTGCTTTACCTCTGAGCTGATACATTTCCAATCAACAACTCCTTTTGCATCCCCAAGATGAAGAATTTGTCTCTGTCTGAAAGGTCAGCAAAGAATGCAAATTACCCACTGCACTAAAGCCTCTGAAACGGAAGAAGCCTGTCTACTCTGCAAATACACCATGTTCCCACAAAAAGGCCTGCAAATCCAAATGTTTGTGCACTTCAACCCCATCTTGAAGTACCCTGTATCAGTAACTTTAACCCTAGCCTTTGAGGTGTACATTACGTACAGTTCTAGATATGGAAAACACTGAGGAGTGTTTTAGGAAAACAAAGCCAAGAGAGGGAAATGCCATCAGGCAGGGTGATGTCAGCACTGCATGAGAAGTCCATACGATTGCACTGCTACCTTTAAACATTACTTCAAATTATGAGAGAAGCATGGAATAGAAACACAAATGGGACAAAAGGAAGTCAAGCCTTACTCTGCCAAGTAAGTGGGGCACCGAACTGGAGTGCCCACAAATAACTGCCTCAGAGAGAGGACGTCCATCACATCAACCAGACTCACTAGAGCTCTTGGAACCTGAAAGGTAAGTCAGACTTTAGCTTAGAAGAAACGGGTTACACAGCCCACAATTCATTTATTTCACCCCAAAATGCAGCCATTTGACACCCCTTCCCTTCCTCCACCACTGGAAGGATAAAAAAATTAAAAAGAACAAAAAAGCAACAAACTCCCCCAACTCAGCTTTTGATTCTTTTCCCACACCATAGCTCAGTGTTACTATCTGTCATTTCAGACTGCATCTCACTACAGCAGATAGACAAGACAAAAGAAAATGTTTTTGTAGAAGCCAACAGCACATGTTTGGTACCAGAACGGAAAAAAAAACCCACAAAATCAAACAAACAGAAGAGCTAGCATCAGTCAGTCACGCCTCAGTGTGAGCTAGTATGCTGGGATAATTTCGCAGTACTTGCCTCTTTGTGCAGAATATCAAGAGTTTCTTGAATCCTTTTGGTGTAATTCTCAGCTGAGTAGTGATCCTGATAGAAACACAAGAGATTACTGTCAAATGGAGACACAAGGAATTTAGGTTGGGAGGCTGGAGAATCACATTAATTCACTTCCTTTTTTGCCCTACAACACTGTGGTCAGTGGAATGTTCTTGCTTCTTTCTAGAGACTGGGGATTTTAAACATAGCAATTAATCTAAAACATAGGGAGGCTCGGTGAAATTCTGGATTTAAAATAAACTGTGTTGAGTAGCAGCATATTTAACCCAAATCCACTGAGCATTTCATGTAAAAATGCAGGAAGGAACCCAATCTGAATGCATGCTGAACAGCACAAACCAAGCAGCCACAAGCATGCTCACAGCCAGCTGATAAGCTCTCATAAAATTATGTGAAATCATTGCTTGTCAAGGTCATAGCTATAAATAAGGCTATAAAACTTGGCAGCAGCAGCCAAGATGCCTAGCAAAGCTCCAGCAGAAGCAGCACATTTCTCAAGCACAAGGGGTTGCAGGAGAATTGAAAATGCTCATAAGAAGTTAGCATATTAAAGGCAAGAGGGTGAGAGCTGGCAGTGAAATGTGGCCTCTCCCTGCCACCTGCCCACTCAACTCCCATGATCTTATGGCAGCCCTAAAGGCTTCTCCACAATCCAGAGAAGCATAACATTCAAATACGACTGAGCACTGCAGCAACTTCCCTCGTATATACACCTCACCTGTTCCTAGCACCTCCCTACACTGTGAATTATGGGGTGATGACAATTGTAGGGTTGCACTGCTTTGAACTACCACTACCATTCTTGGATGTCTAAAGAGGCCAAGCCAGCAGCAGAGCAGTTACCACATCAGAGGAGTGAGGCATTTCTTCCCTTCCATTTTTTGCTTATGGTCAAAAGACAGTAGCCAAAGCAGTGGTTCTTATCCTGGAATAAGCCAGAGAAAACAAAACCATCCTACTCTGTTGCTGGTAACTTTTTATATTAGGGTACTGCCAGCAACAACCCCTGTCAAAACATAGAGCAGCCCATATATAACTCATGTTATCTCTGTGAAGCCTTCATGGATCCATAGATTTCCCTTGAGGTGTTTCTACACCGACATCACAGTTTCAGACAACCAGTTCCACTACTCACAGGGTCTTTGCAATAGTTGCACAGATCGTTGGTTCCAATATGCACTGTTATGAGCTTCCAGTCAGCACTGAAGTCAATTCTCTGTGCAATAAAGAAGAAAATAACGAGTCTGAATTTCTTTAACTTTGTAATATGCATGTGAGGTCACTGCAGGTGGATCTGTTGTGTGAAGCAACACCTATTTCTATTCACCCTGTAAGTTTAAAGGAGTCCCAGATAACTTACCTGGTCAGTTTTCATAAGTCTCACAAGATTTCTTGCTTGGGCTGGCAAGTGCCTAGAAAGAAGGAGAACTAGTGAGTGAAAGAAACACCTGTATTGAGAGATCAACATTACCACACTTCAGACATCTTAAATCAAGTTGTCAGGTATCAGAAAGGTTGAGTGAGGAAGCAGTACAATACTCACGTTGCTGTGATCAAATTACAAGTTCACATTTTGGTGATAAATTCAACATCAAATCAAACTTGAATACAGATTTTACTCAAGTTCAGTAACTAATCTGGAACCGTAAGTTCAGCTCCTATTACAGTGCTTAGCACCTCAAACAGCTGAAAAGCCAGACACGGCAACAGCTGTAACAGCGGGCCTCCGTACAGCTAGGCTGCTATCAACCTATTCCTTGTACACTAAAATAAGGGAATCCCCAGTCCCAGTATTTAGCTGACCTCTTGAGCAACACGCCCCTGAAAAACTCAGGTTTCAGAGTTCACTGTGCACACTCTCCTCATTTTTGTAGCCTGCACCCAGAATCAGTACATAACTGTACCCTATGTGAAACAGCTCTCTGTACACAACTTTTCCAGGGTAATTAAAAATCAAAAAAACCTTCAAGATTAGTCAGACAAGTTAAGATGACAGCCTTGCTGTTTTCCAGTACCCAGGTGGGCACTCTTTCTCTTTTTTCTGTACATACATATATATATAGATAGATTACATAGATAGATAAATAGATAAAGTGCAATGAGTTCTGAGTTACCTAGGCTGAATGCTTCAGCTTTGTTTGACTGCCCTGACATGTTGGTCTTCAAATATGCATAGAGAAGAGAAGAGAATGGGGTCAGAACGCACTGACCGTCCAGGCAGGTCTGTGGTTTGGGATGAGCTGCATCTCCCTCCAGGCTCTTGTTAAAGACACCGGCTGTCTATCATTTCTGGGAGCATATCAGCTGACATTAATAAGCATGACACTTGTTTTGTATGGCAACCAGAGTTTAGCTCTCCTTTGCAATGCTTTGTTTACTGTAGGAAAAATAGAGGTCTCTCACCACCCTTGTCCAGCTGAATACTGATCTAACACTGGCATGGGAGCATCTACTGAGGAATGAGCCCTGTCATATATCTGCTTGTGACACAGACACTGTGCTTGTAGTAGTTCTTATCACCATTACCCTTGTCCAATGTCATAATCTACTTATTTATATCCCAAAGCTATCACAAGCCACAAGTGGTCACAATTTCCTTCTGTTCTTACTGTGGAAACGCCTAAGCTAGGGCATCGACTTCAACATTGACACAGAGGAAAACACCACTTATTGATCTGACAGTCCACAACATATTTGATTTCTCATGCAGTCAGTGAGGTGCTGGTGCATCCTGAGCCAATGCAGTCAGCAAGATCCAATAACATCTTGAATGAAGCAGTGCCAGCAATCATCCATCTCGGAACTGCAGTTTCGACCAAATTTAGATGCTGACCAATGGAAACAGTTCGCTAATGGGAAATACAGATATTCAACAGTTCCTGTCACCTGTTTTGTCCTCTCACTCTTAAACTCTTAACCTCCTTTTTTTTCCACTTGAAATCAGAGATCTCAGCCAGGCTCAGCTTCAGCAACATTATTCAGATCTATCCTTAACTCTACCATGTACTTAAGCATTTTGGCAATGAATGCAGATAGGCTTAGGAACATTTTGCTGAATGAGACCCACATTACTACACTGTCATCTAGTTCGATAAAGAGCTCTTCAAAGCAGCCATGGAATTCATTTTAAGAAACCCTTACACCTGGTTTCCATAAGCTGGTAAGGCTGCAAAATTATCTGATTTCAGATATGTCCCAGCACCTCTGGAAAGCACTTTCCAGATTAGCACCATAAAGCAAGACAGGCCAGGTAACAATTCTTAAATACCAGCATTAGCTGGTGGACTTTTTTCACCCTGTGAATCACTGGAAAATGGATGGTTTTGGCTGATGAAGAGTAAATGCTGGATTGCATCATCCTTCCAGGGTCAAATACCCAAAGCAGGAGAAACGTTTCCTTATATTGCAATACATTCCAGTACTCAACTAGGATGAATTAATCTTCTCAGGTACATCAAGACCCAAAACATTATAGAATAGAACCCCAAAAGAAGTATCTCAGAGCTCAGGGATAGTAGTTTACAGGACTTCATTTTTGCACAACTTTCTGCAGAGAATTATGAGACAGAGAAACAACAGAAGACAAGCAGAAATCTGGCATGATCGTTGTCTGTGTCTCCTTACTGAATGCTCACTAAACATGGTTGCAAAACAAAGATAGCTCAGTTTCATCATGTTTATCCAGTCCAGTCACTTGCACGGGAAGAGAGAAAACTAATTGGTATAGATGAAGTAGGCAATTTTCATTAGACTGGCATCCATCAACTCATTTCAAACAGCTAACTAATAGCTACTTAATAGCAATGCCTCGGTTGCTGCTGATACAAGTTGCCTTAAGTCATAATGGTGATTTAAGAGGTTGCGTATCCTGTTTCAAGTTCTCCCACCAAACCAAAAAACCTTTTTAAGGATTTAGCTGATAAAAAACACAAGATAGGCACCTATCTCATTCTTTCATGCAACAAGCAAAAGCTGGAGGTAATCTGGAGGTAATCTATTAACACACAGTATGTTAATAAATTTAATAAATTCTCATTAATGGCTGATGAACATTTTGCTGACATAGACAGGTACATTCAGTCATCACCAGGTAAAAAAAGGCCTTCTCTCAGTTCTGGGGGGCTGTAGGATATAGCTGGAGACCTAGCACCCTATTACGGTCATGAAATCCAAGTATTTACTGAGATTACCAGAATGAGTCAAAAGTTACTCAAGGCCTACGGGAGAGCAATAAAAAAACCTGATAAATCCTAAAAATCTTTGCTTAGCTACAGCAAACTCAAACACCTCTCTTGGCTTCTGAACTTCACTTCCAAGACTCCTTCAGAAAGCAACATGAATTTTTCTTTAAACAAACAAATTAAGGTCTGGGTAATATCAATTCACAATGTCAAATACAGGCATGGTCTGCCAGATTCTGTGCCCAAACTATGACTGAATTCAAGCAGCCATCTGTTTTCTTAATTAAACAGCACTGACTTTGAATAAGTATCCAGGGATTTCTAGGATAAGCAATATAGCAAAGCTCAACTCACGCAGCTTCCCAGGTGTGACTAAAAGCAAAGAGCCAAATTCGGATGACTGCAAGACATTACAATCCCTATTTATTGGCAGAACTGGCTGCAACTGCACCAGGTCTGCAATGCACCAAAACCCATGTATGACCATTAATAATTCTCTTTTCTTAAGCTTCCAGACTGTTTTTTCCCTGCCTCTCTCTTGTTCTCTCCTGCTTGCTTATCCAGAAACCTGAGGCCAGAATTACGTAAGATTTCATCCTGTTTTACTCCTAGTTTCTCTTTATCAATTCATTATATATTCAATTTCTAAAAACATTAATGTTCTCAAAGATTTATTGACCAATAAATAGATAAATGAATAGATGTTGAACAGGAAGGGTAGAAACCTCCGAACAGTTTCTGCCAGTTTCTAGTTTGTGGATTTCATAACCAGGACTGTTAGTTTCATTTGAAAGTTCATCTATGAAATAAACCCATACATTTAACATGTTTTGAGCCAATTTTCAACTCTAACTTGACTGGTTTTGCTTGCTCTTCAGAGCAAGTTGTGACAGCACATGAGACAGTTGAAAAGCAATTAGATGAAGCATCCATCACCCTATAAATGTAAAACAAAAAGCTACATACTCAGCCTGTGCTGCACGAACTGCCTGGTTAAGGAATGCATTGGAATCATTCTCACTCCCACTACCAGTTGAGTAGCCCATGATCGCAACATTGAACTCTCGAAAGATGTCTGAAAAACAAAGATGGCAATGAAGGCAAACAGACTCCAGCTGCTCCCTGCCTACAGAGACTAGCACACAATAGCACTGCCAGAGTTTTCTCTCTGACAGCACAGCTGCTGCCGCTGCACTACATGGATTCACCAAGCAGTGGGGAGAGGGGTCACCAGCTGGCAGTGACTCAGACAGCAGTGTGCCTGCAGTGCCCTGCACTGGCACCAGCAGATAAGATGAGCAGAACTGACAACTACCGTGTGCAGTTCTCTCTCATGTTGTAGTGGTTAAAGCCTAACATAGAATTCTCAGTCACACGATGCTGACTTTGTGAAGCGAGTGTGAAAGGTCCTTCAGCCCAGCAGGAGTTGGTTTTCATCTAAAGGATCTGGGTTTGCTTCACTGCTGTGCAAAATCTCATACTACTGACAAATGGGAAGAACAAAGCCACAGAGGCATGGTTCTGATGAAGTCCCACCATGTTCTCCATAGTAGTTTCCAAAAGGAAGTTGACAGAATAATTTACAGCTGGGAGTGAACATGGCCACATTGTAAACTATAAAATCTACTTTAATCTCAAAGACTGAGTTTAACCACTGAGTTTAATGAGGGCTTTATCAAATGTAATAGGACTCAATGAATCAATTAATTGCTTACTCTAATTATATTCCTGTTACATTCTGATCAAAATAATGGTCAACACACAAAAGAACAGTTTACTGGCCCTCTTTGAATGGAAGTTTATTATTACAGGTGATCCAAACTGAAACTCGTGTGGCTTTACATTAACAATAGATTGAGCTATGCGAAGTTGCAGGTTTCAGTGAAGAGAAAGTTAAAATTATTCCCTTCAGGTTACATGTATGAGTACGCAGCTTTACTTACCAGAGAGGCCTACTCTATGTAAATAATATTTCTTTTGGAAAAAAATTGTGATGGAACATTTATTAAAAGCAAATGTTAAGTACATCATGAGCACGGACATAGCAAGGTTATTTAGAAATTCAAATAATACTCTCCAAAGAGTTCAAAAGGGAGAGGGAAAAGAAAGTAAAGGAATTTCTATCTGTTTCTCAGCTTCATTGATGAAGGCAACTTTTTATTTTTTAATTGTAGGATACTGTTTCCTTTAAAGGTAGTTCTTGTTGATTACACTAAACCAGCTTTGAGATACTTAGAAGCTCTCTATTAATCCATCAGAAATTAGTCCACTGCATCTCCTCAATCTTGCCATTTATATCTAGCAAAGCATTTACTTACTAGGTAGAGTTGTCACGTTCTCCAACGACTCATCTCCTCCAATACTAAAATGAGAAAAAAAATCCCAGTCACTCATCTCTTATCTGGACACAGACAATAAACAAAGTGAAAACCTGCCACACATCACGGGGAAAAGCAAAGGGTTATTAATTTGGTAACTATCTCATTCTATCAGAATCCACAGAGAGGACAGAAGTAGAAGTGCTATTGGGGAGAACAGGTGAGGTTTCAGTGGTGAAGATGCTTGTCAGCAAGATTTAATGCTTTTGCAGATGTACAGGGGTATACTCAATCATTTATCAAGCGGCAGAAAAATGCTTGACATAGCTTCATACTCAAATGATCAAGCCTTCAGTACTGCAGATTAGAAGGTCAACTTTGAGGCCCATTCCAGCCTCATGAAGCCACTCTAAGGCAACACCACAGACAGCCCTTGAGTGACAAGAGAGCTTCAGCAGGGGCTCCTCATTCTCTTCTCCTGCTTTCTGCACAGGATTATACTTCTCCAGCTTTTGTGTTGACAGGACATACTGAGGCCACACTCCAGCTTACACAGAGGTATTAGTACAGAGCAGAACTGCTTCAGTCAATATCAGTAGAGCTATATCACAACAGCAAAACAATTTAGGCTTTTACGACTGTGTGTTGCTGTATGTGGAAAAACTTCTCTGGCCAAACAAACTATTCTCCATGATACTACAAAAAGTTCAGAAATAGAAAACTTTGAGAAGAAGTCCCAAACCCAACCAGTTCTGACTTGTTTGTTCCAGTGATTCTTCTCCAGTTTTGTAGATTTCCAGCCTGACAGCCCAACATAAAAATACAAACTGTCGCAGGCAGCCAAAAATGAAAGCATGAGACAGATCAAAAAGCTTGCCTAAAATCCACTGCTGAATATGCTTTCTGTCAAGCTAACCTTATGACACATCCTGGATCTTGATACACCTTCAAGAAACGCTAGCCTGAGTAGTAACCTTTTTTTCAACTTTCTGGCAGCTGAAAGACCCAAAACACATCTCTTCATCACCTTGGCTGAAGACTTACCTCCAAGACAGTCCCCGGTATTGAGTGATCACATCCTGGAGAGTATCTGAGGCAATTCCTGAACCAGCCTGGACATTATTTTTCATTTACCAAATGAAATTAAAGCACAATTACTAATGCAATAGTAACTTGTAATACAAATACATAAACAAATACAATTTACTAATTTAAATAGAATTACATCGTTGTTTTGTTTACTTTTGAATTGAATAGATGTCTTCCAAAGCTTTAAAAGGCACTTGGCTTTTTCCAAATCTTTCTCCTGAAGAACACAACAATATCTTTCATAATTATTTACAAGCATCATACTGTATATATGACACACAAAATGTATGGTGGAGCTGTGGAGCAAAGACTTTCTTCTCATGGGTCTAGATGAGCTAAATAACTCTTTTATGGTTGCATTACTCAACAGCGATGAAAACATCTCAATCAAACACATAAAACTTTCTGGCTAATGACATGAAGCACTATATGAACTCAGCAGAGAAAACAAACATGTATCAGAAAGAAGCACCATAATACATATATACCTACCAATTTGAAAACCATCATGCTAAATGGAAAGACTTGCAGCAGAACTGGAGCAAGGAGGAAGCACTCTCTACACTCACCCCGAAGAAAGAGGCAAGATAGGAACTACATCCTTCCTAAAACACCTCTGGAATTCAGAAGCAGAGTTCCTGCCAGCTGTGATTGTATAGTTTCATTCTGAATCTAGGTGCAGGTTAGTACTTCAGTACAGTACAAGACCAGGCAGCCTATCTGCTGCTACCTTAGATTAAACCACGATACTACATTTTCTTCTATTTATAAAGTTCATTGAAATAACAGAAGATTGGTGTTCAGAATAACTATGCACAGGCCAAGTGCAGCTCTGAGACAGTGATAAACCACTGCATGTTCTATGAAAGCAGATTTTATTCCCAGTTCCTACACGCTATACTTAGAAGCAGAAACACCTGCAGGCCCTAGATATTACAATACAGCAACCACAACCATATACAGAATATCTTTCATTTGTTAATACTGCAGGTTTGCATCAAAATACTTCCATTTATTTCAGTAGCCTCCCGTGTGTAGGAGTTGTAGTAACATGCCTGCCAGAGCGTTGTAAAGGGTTCATGGTTTGTACACACAACGTCTTTGTTGTTAAGGTTCAGATTCAGTGAAACCTATGTTCCAATTACATCTTTCTGTCCAGTGTTTCCTTTGACCTGCTTGTAGAACTTCAGTCTTTGACCAGTATGAAAACATTAGGCAGAAAGGCATAACTGGAATACAGGACATCTGGGTTTTGAGATATATTCTTTCTTGGCTACCAAAGATAATCATCAGCAGCAAGAACTATATCGTGATCAAGAAATTAGTTAGTAGTTGAAACAGGCATAATAAAATGACTGAATATCTTCTGAAATGCATCGAGTCAGAGGGCTCTCATGCCATACTTCCTTATCTCATTAATGCTAAAATGATTAAAATGCTATTATCCAACACCACTTAGTTGCATTCTGCTCCTGAAAGAACCGAGGTTGAAGAACAGGCTCATCAGTCCATTCCTATTCAGAAAAAACTTTGAAAAGCACAGTAACCTAAGCCTTGTGCTATGTCCCATTCATTTCAACAGCATCTGATCTCTTCTGGCTCTAATTCAGCAAACTACTTAGGCACCTCTTTAAAGGATTTGCTTGTGTTTTCGCCTGAGTTCAAAAGCACATGAATATGTGCATGGGGGGAACGGAGTGCTGGAAGACTGACACCTTTCTGGATCTGGCTGCTAGATCTATCTATTATCATCCATGAATGAACAGATCTTTGCTTTTGGGTACAACAGCTCTTTCCCCTCCCACCGGAGCGCACACATGTTTGTGCCTTTACCAAGAGAACAGTAAAAACACTGTCTTCTTACCGTCAAAGAATCCCCAAGGGCTGCTACAACTTTTACATCAGCTGGTTTTAGGGAATGCACTGAAAAGGAAAGAGATACAGTTGAAGCTGGTTAGGAAATAGTTTTTTTTTCTCTACTGTGTATGTGAAATATGCCGTTGCACATCGTGATGCTCTGTCACATTGTTTTTGCAATACCCAAGTGATAAATTAGAAGTTCTTTCCAGCTCATCTCCTGTGATTGTAGCACCAACACACGCATATTATTCAGTATTTCAGTGGTTAACGTTGCTACCGAAAAGACAGAAGAGCAAGGAGCAAATAACAATAAGTGGCAAACAATATCCAGCACCAAAGAGAAGGTAAAACAATGCAGAATTACACAAAGCAGGAACAGCGCATTAAAGACGTAAAAAGACTAAGGAGAAGACAACATGAAGTTATTTGAAAAACCGAATATTGCTAAATTCCAGACGAACATGAATGAAGCTGTATTTCCAGTTTCTTTCCATGAGATTTAGGTAGAATAGCTTATAAGCTATGTCAGCAGTCAAATTTGGATTGTATCACAAGTTATTTTGAAGTTCTCCATTGGCAGTAAGTTCAGTGAAGCTACTTAGTCAGAATGCTACCTCGCATGACAGTGTGGCATTGTATCTTTTAAGCATCTGCTGAAAAACATTACATCCTTTCTGAGCAGTGTTTTTCACAGTCCAGCAGTCATTTCAGCAAAAATTAACATTCATTTTGACGGACAGCTGAAGGTAATTCAACCTCTTAACATAAAACAGGCAAGACTACCTGAAGTTGGAGGAGGGGAGGATGGAGACCTGTCCTCGCATAGCAGCTGGCTTCCGTGATTCTAAAGAGAAAAAGAAAGCTGAATAGCATTTGACTAGCAAATACAGTCAGTAGTAACTAGGATCTTCCCAGGAGAGGCCAGGTAGATAAACCAGAGCCTCTTTAGCATGTAATTAACTACACAGGTCTTGGTTGCTCAATTCAATAGTCATATTCAGAACTACTCGGAACAGCACAGCGTCCTGTACTGACAACAGTGCTGTCTGAGCACGTGTTCTCACAGGTGTTTCCAGATGCATTTTGTCTAACTCAGGGAGTACTTCCCTTCTCTGTGCCATGCACTCAGCCTCCCAAGTCCCTTTGGCCAAAGACTGATTTCCCCTATGCTGCAGAACATAACTCATTTGGTTACCATACAGGAACAGATGCAGCAGAGTAACAGTGGGATGATGATGTTGACACTTACTGGAGTTTCATTAGGGTATGTGTAATTACTGTTCTTAAATGTCCTCAGGAACGGCTCAGCCTACAAAACAATCAATTGAATCAATGCAAAGCATCAGAGGAACACGTGGAGATTTCCATTCCCCAAACTTCTGTTCTCAGATGTCTGTAGATGATTAGGAGCTTGATGCAAATAAAACCCAGGAATAAATAAATAAATAAATAAATAAATAAATGGCCTTTTTAAAATCTGTGCAACAACAGTGTAAATCTGGGCTATATTTTTATAACAGAAGTTAGAGAGTACCCTCAGGACCCTGCTGTGTATGGTTCACAAGAAGCTTGTGGCCTCACTGCAAGGTATTCCCAGTGACTCCTGCAGAGCTATGCTGATTGGTACCATCATTGCTGTTTCCCCCTCCACTGAAGCTCTGTCATTCAGTGTAGATACTTGATGATCTTGATTAAGTAGGCCAAACACCCTTCCCTCGTGTTTTGGCCAGCTGTGGTGTGTGACCGTGAGGAAGTTTACTCCTGCTTGCCCTCCATCAGCTCCTGAGTGAGTGTTCATGCTGCTCTTGGTGGCAGTGGCACAAACCGTGTGGGGAAGAGCAGATCACCCTCACAGAGACAGAGCTCCAGGCGCTGGGGAAAGGCTGGTGCAGACCCGCAGCTAACCCCAGCACCTCCACATAAACACAGACACCCTTGTAACTTACCTCAGATGGACATTTGAGGACAATCTCACCTTCTATGCGCTGACTATCTGTCTTCCCCCCTACAGGCTCCAGCTGGGGGGAAAAGTGGGGTGCACAGAGGAAAAGCAGGTGAGTACCAGAGAGCAATGGGTGATGCTGTGCTGCCAGTCACTGGAAACCACCTCTGCAGCACAGCAGGACAACTGCAGGGCACTGCACCAGTGCTGGCAGCTGCCTCCATGCATTGTTTCTTTGTGTGCTGAAGAGGCTAATTCCCACACACCTTGAATGGGACCTGCTGATCAGTGTGCCTAGCAGGCATCATCTTCCTGAGGGACAGAGCCTTAACACGCCCAGCCTTAACGTACCCCGAGATTTACTGATGTGATATTTCTGGTTTAACAATTCAAGTGACCTTTCTTCATATGATCACTCTTTTCCTTTATAAACACTATTCAGAAGAGATATGGCTAGCTACCTAGTAGCTCCCTGGGGGGTTTTTGCTGCCAAGAGCAGGATGAAGTGAACAAGGAGGGACCACAAAACAACCTTTAAAAACCTTACCATGTTGTTCCACAAAGCACGTGCAGCCTGGGAATGAGTTTCTTGGCTGAAGTGGAAACAATCTGGGGCAAAATATGAAGCATCTGGTGACCCCTCCTAGAAAACAAGACAGGTGCTGTCACAGAGGCAGCAAATATGCAACAAGTTGTGCATTACAGCGTCTTCTCTTCCAGTGAGATAACCCAGCTGACTTCTAAACAAAGGATCTGCAAAGGCCTCTGAGGCAAACAGAATTAAACTGGGCCAGAGAAAGTTAGTAACTCAGAACGAAGAAGCCTTTTAAAGCTCTTTAAAATAGTATTCCCAAAGTAATAAGGAATACAGACCACTGTGACTCTGAGTACAGAATACCTGGGTGCAGATATCAATTGTGTTCTTTATTTCCCTTGAGATTTACCCATTACAGTGCTTTGAAACATGTGTGTTTTCATACCAAATATCATGTACCAAAGTACTGGAAAGGATTTGATGTATAGGGAATGTAGAGCAAGTGCTTCCTGATGAAGACTTTGAACTAAAATATCTACTTCGTGGTTGTCCAATTGCAGTGCCCCAAATCAAGGTCTTTATTCCTGTTGCCCATTATCTCCACTATTCCATAAACATCTTCTGCAATTTTGGATGGTAACTGAATATAATAATTACTATGTCAGAAAACTGCTGGCTACATTTACAGCTACAATTTTTACAAGTCAGTGGCATTGCACCAGGATTTAATGTAGGTGTGGTTTTCTTGTTTTACCTGTGTTTTTGGTATTTCCATGTTAGTCATAAATGGCTGCATAACCACTGTGAAATCATCCTTCGTGTCATACCTTCCACTCTCCACTAACTGGCGGGTTCTCTCCTAAAGAGTCAAGGAAAAGTTGTCATTGTTCCTTCTTCTATGTTCAGCTTATCAAGTTGTTCCACCCATTTACACCTCACCCAGGGCTTGCCCCGCCCTCCTGCAGAAGCGCAGACATAACCATGGTTTTCAGCTTGTGCCAGGCAGCCAGTGCAGCCGCCTTTTTGAGACACTCATCCTGGGCTTCTTTGCAGAGGGGCAGCCTGGGAATGGCTGCCTGACTGACAAGGACTGGCAGCCTGCTCAGGGATTAGGTTTTCTGTCAAAAGATGTCCTTCCAGAACCACTGAAGAGGTTTTGGTTTGGCTGACATGCCATGCCTGAAAGCTTGTTCCTAAGTTACCATGTTGCTTGACTTAACCTGATTTCCAATAACATAACTGACAAAAAACTGCTGGCTCTCTGACATACTCTACTTCCTATGGCTCTGTAACAATTTTTCTTCTCATCTGTTTTGTTGGTTTAGTGAAACAGAATCATAAAGATCTTGATCCTACTTTTTAAAATCACAACTAAAAATACGTCATTAGAATGAGTGAAAACTGTCCCCCACTTTCAAATTAGCCCATCTGTAGTCCTTCGATCAACAGAAGGACGACATTAAACTTCTAACAAATGCCATGTGCCTTACCTGATACTCTCTGTTAAAGTAGATCAACTTCTTTAACTCAGTGGAATTGTCCTTAGGGTTTATGACACAAGGGCACAGCATCCTGTGGGATAAGAGCATGGCACTGAGATTTGCTCTTCTTTTTTCCCTCTGCTCCCGAGCGGACAAGCTGTAAGACCTGAGAGGGATGTCTTTGAAAGGCCATTAAATGAGAGCTTTACCTCTCACCCCTCGGTTTCTGCATAGCCCCAGTTGTTGAGCAGAAACACATTTATTAGGGATAAACTAACGAACATAAAGTGAGGAAAAGGCTCCACGCGAGCAAAAACCACACTGTGTGCCCATGGCAAGGTTTCAGCAGCAGGAGTCATCTCTGTGAGCAGAGGCCAGGGCTGCCTGTTCTGAACACAGCTCCAGCAAACCAACCACAAGGCATGGCTGAGCCTCTCAGCCAAGCTGGTGGTGTCTCTGTGAAAACCTGCTTAAGAGAGGGCAGAAAACACCAGAGAGGGAGAGGAGAGAACAACAGCAGGAGCAAGGAAGAGGTGCTCCATGGCAGAACAGGCACTCCTGGAAGGGACCACAGCCTGTGGATGGGCATGACTGTAGGACTCATGCTGGAGCACAGGACAAGAGTGAGCAGGAAGGAGAGGCAGAGAGATACCAGATCCAGACCCCAAGCCATGCCTCACTGAAGGGACTGAGGGTACCCTGCAGCAGTAACAAGGGTGGAGGGAGAGGTGCTTGGAGCAAAGTTCAACCTGAAAAGGAGGGAGGACAGGTGCTTTAACTGTTCAACTTTTTTGTTTGTTCATTTCCCAATACCTGAATCATTAATTAAATGTTTATGCTCGTAGACAACAGATACAATTAAGTTCCCCAAATCAGGTCTGTTTTGCCTGCAGTGATACTCAGTAAGTGGCTTTCCTGTCTTTATTTTGACCCATGAATTTTCTCGCTCACAGTCCTTCTTTTCTCCCCATGTTGCCAGGGTGGGGTGAATGAGCAACTGTGTGGAGCGCTTGGCTGGCACATGGGGCCAACCCACCACAAAAAACTGTTCAGAAGTACACTTGTGCAATGTGGTTTGCTTCAGCAGAACTGTGCAAGCATCCTTCAAGATAGAGTTTCCACAAATTCATTCTAATCAGCTGAGAGAGTCAGAGGTTACAGGATGTTTTTACCAGGCGAGGCTGGTAGAGCACCAAAACAGTCACCAGGACTGATGCTGAATTCTCCATCCTTAGAGAGCCATTCTAACCTGAGACATTTTAAGATTCTGTGAACCCATGCTGGCCACCTTTACCCCTCCCCTGAAGCTTTGATCTTTCTAACACATGGATATTTTTCCTGGGATGTTCTGTCTTCCTGGGCATGCCTCATCTCTACTTGAGAAATCCAAATTAGAAAAAGGACTCCTTTCAAAAATCCTGACCATATGACCATGGTAAAGCACCCCTGAGAGAGCTCTTAGAGAAATACCTCCTATAGAGATGCAGTTGATACATGTAAAATATACACAGATCCCTACCATGTCCAAACTTGTCTTAATGGAGACCAACTTACAAAAGATTTTACTTCCACAGTACATCTATATGAGAACAACACAGATCTAAATTGTGTTTTCAGAAGTTTCAGAAACATAAGTTAGGCAACATTAGCAGAGACATCTTCTCTTCAGGTTGTTTGCTACTCTCAGAAAAAAAGACATGACTTTCAAGATCAAAATCCTCCTTCAGGTTCTTCTTCCACTCAGTAGAATGGCATTTATTATCCCACACAGGGTCTGCTTATGACCCTGTACACTTGGCTTGCTGCCAGACAGGCAAATGTTAAACTCAGCATGGCACTCGAAATGATGGGAAAAGGTTACAGCTATCATGAGATAATCTAATCTTAAAGGCTTCGCTAACTATCCTTGTTCAATGATTAGGACCTTGAGATACCCGTGCACTCTACCCAGTAACCTTTGTTAAAACAAAATAAACAAATAAATAAAAAGAACTACAACTGGCTATTGGGAGCACCAGCACCCTGAGTTTCAAAACCAATTTTCCACTGACAGCCACAAGAAAGCCCTTAAATCACAGCAAGAGTGTTGCATCTCTGTCCCTCCTGTAAAACCAGTGGCTGCCTACATTCACAGGACAAGATTATTCTCCTCATCTGTCCAGAAAAATGGAGATTTGCTTTTCTGAAAACAAGCAAGTCCTGCCAGAAGCAACTCAGGAGGACAATGCTGGACCCTGAGTCACCAAAAGTCCATTGAGGGTGCAGACCTGCCACCTCAGTAGTGGACTAACACTGACCTGAAAGGACTGTTGAGCCATAAAGCAACAGGTGGCACCATTAAGCATCCAAAGCATCTACTTGAGAGACAAATTAGAGATAAAACTAATAATCAGCAATGAGATTACAGAGATTGAAAATTGCAAAAGCAAGAGGGAGAGTTTTAAGTGCAGAAGAGTAAATATGTAAATGCAACTAGAAAACCTTGTGGCTTAGTGTCTTCTCTTATCTTTACCAAAAGAGTGCCCAGCTGAGTTCTTTCTGCTCTGGCTTGAACTCACTTGCAGGGTAAGTGAGGAGTCAAAAACGGCACCTTCATAAGAAGTGGTAACAACAGGGCTCAGATACAGAGACAGCGACAGAAAGATCTTCTTCTAAATGCTGTGTTGAAATCAAACTGCAGGTACATGCACATGCACAGAGAAAGATGTTTGGTGGTCTGAAATACTAGAACCTGTACCCTTTAAGAAAAAACTTCCCAAGAAGACGTTGCAGCCTTCTGTGAACGACAGTGAGAGCTGTAACATAAATCATCTGCAAACCTCATAAGCAGTTTTGGGCAGCTACTGTTTTTCAATGCATGCAGCTCCCGGAGGCTTGCTATGGAAAGCAATGTCACCAGGTTCACATATGCCCGTGGAACCTGCCAAGAGAACAAATCCATAGCAAACTCCTGGAGCACAGAGTGCTGGTTTTGTCCCTACACAGCCACAGCAGACCTTGGTAGCAGCCTGCTGATTCAAGCATCGTGTATTATTTATTACAGAGGTGTTTGAAGTACTTTCTCAATAATTAATCTCCCACAGAAGCAATACTAAATTACAGCCCCTGCCTGCACTGCCTAGTTCTATTCTAAATGTTGATGGCTGGCCACTTGAAAATGATGGCTTCAAAAAGGTTCAAACAAGTTGTTATATGTCCCAGCAAGACTCAGACATCTGCTAACTCTTCAAGCGCTCTCATCATTCTTACCTTTACGTGGAATATCAGAATCTCTCTCTTAATGACCACAAAAATACACTTATTTGCAGTTTAAAGAACAAGCAAAGCATTTTCTAGTCAATTAATAAAGTTTTTTCAACTTTGTTATAACATTTTTTCTTATTATTTGCTCACAGTACATCAGCTAGAACTAAGAATATCCTTATTCATTTGGTAAAAAACTTCTCCAGCCCTTTTTGCCTTTCACAAAGATTTTCCTGCAAGCAAACACCTCTGCATACAGTAGTACTCTGCATATGAAAGCAAGGAAATAAATTCTTAATCAATAATCAGTGACTGCTTTGTTAACAGAACAAAATCCCTGCTCCCATATGCTAGAAAAGTTTGATTTACCTCTTTTTGAAGTAAGTCCAAAGCTATTTGTACATTGTAGGTGTAGTTTTCAGGAGAATAGTGTACCTGTTAAAGCAAGAGGGCTGAATTTTACCATTAGTTTACTCAGGCAGGGACAAGAATGACTAGCTAGAGTCTCTCACAGTAGTGTTCATGTCTTGGGTCAAAAGTAACAGAGTCATAGGCAAAACTGTCCTGTTTCTGCTTTTCTTCCTTCCCATCACAGCCATCTCACCGGCAAGAAAAGATCTGGCAGCCACTGGATACCAGTGAGGATGAAAATTTACAGGGTATTACCAGACATCACGACATCCTCAATCCCCAGGATTGCTTGGGCTGGTCTTCAAAGAATGGCTAAGAACTCATTAACAGGCCATACATGGGAGAGAACAGTTTGTGTAAAAGTAAGTTTATTTCTGCAGTATGGAATATTAGAACATGTCTCACATATGCTCCTTGCCTGCCACAAATAATAACTGGCAAAACTTAGGTGTTTATCTGGGAACGAAATCACTTTATATACTTATCTTTCGGTGCCAAAATTTCCTTGTTCCATTTTAGTGGTTTAAACACTTTAATTTTATTGCCTCAAGTAATCCAACATTTATTTTTTCACTTGTGGAACTATAACAGTCAAACAACTTTCTTATGAGAAATGCCTGTCTTATTTTCAGCTTTTTTTCTCTCATTTAATTTCAAGCAGAAGTTCATAGAGAACCCCACTTGCCTACTCTGTAGCAGTAGACAGCTCAGATCCCTTACTCATTTCCTAAGTCACAGCTCACCAAGAACGTTGTGGCTGGCACTATTTGTACTTGTGCCACACAAAGATCACTGTGATCCTTGGATGCCAACACGCTCTCTCCTTGCCACCCGCCCCAGTCATGTGAACAGGCACTTTGTGTTTGGGTTAACAGCAGACGGTAGGAATGGCTAATTGATCGTTTTCCTTGTTTTCCTCCTTTCTCGTTTTATAACCATCTTACTGTGCTGCTTTGCTGCTCTTCCTGAGCCAAAATTAAAGATGGAGAATGACAAGTATGTGTTCATGTGCCTGCAGGTAATCCTCATCACTAAGTGAGGAGTCTGCCACAGCCTTTCACCTTTGTCTACAGTCACACACACCAAAGGCTAGATACTGTATGTATGTTATATATACACAATATACACACATTACATATAATTGAATTAGTATGAGCTGTGCTTAGAACTTTTCCCATAGCACTGAAAATATTAAGAGAGTACCAAGTAAGACTTAGGAGTGTGACTGTGCACACGGCAAAGAGGAGTAAAAACCCTTGACCTTTTTCCTACAGGAGGTAAAGTGACCATGCAACAAAAACCTACCCTAGTTAACAGCAAAACAAAGTTGCAACAGTTATGTAATTTACAGGTGTTCTAAAGGTATCTCTAACATTATCAAAACATTATGCTGAGCTACCTGAAGGTCTCAGTACAGTTACATTCCAGAGCTGCACAATTAACACCTGCGTTATTTTGGCCTCACTCACCGAGTTCCTCCCTCTCACCCTCTGCAATGCATAAAGACCCTGTGGCTTGACTGGCCCAGTTCATGCTCCAGGCAGCAGGTAACTTACTGGATTCTCGCAGTATTCGCAGAGGTCATTTCCTCCTATGAAAAGTGTTATGAGCTTCCAGTCATTCTGGAAATTTATTCTCTACACAGAGGAGGAGATGGAAGAGAAGTTACTAGTTAAAAAAAGAAAAGGAGAGAGATGCAGGCAATGTACTAAACACAAATTTCCCATTTCTCAGAGTACATGGCTATCATTCCCCAGGCATCCACAACAAAACCAAGTTTGTAGTCATGACCGAAGATGTAGGAACTGCTATGATCTAAACCAGATTTACAATAGCAATGGCATCATGGAAAACTATTTGCTTCAGAAAATTATTGCTCAAAATCTATCTGTATGCTTTTCTTAGTAATATCTTGTGTATAGTGACTTCCTCCTGCAATCCTAGAAATACATCTTTATTGCAAAAATTATGGTATGTGTTTTACTGTGTCATAAATAATGCAGCTATCCTGCTGGAAAACCCAGGGGGACAATACATTTCAGTCTTGCTGTGAGACAAATTGCAAAGAACAGTGGGCAATATTAACTCTATCTAACAATAATGGTAAAATACTACAGCACTTTTTGTTACTGCAAGGATTTTGCAAAGAGAGAGCTAGCTAAATCATTATGCTACAGTAAATAAACACCTTCTTAGCTTTGAGGAAAGGTTCAGATATGCTTAGTACCATGTTGTGGGTGTTGTGCTCAATATCCTAACGCTTTAATTTCAGTGCAAAACACCAGTAAAAAAAGCACCAATAGTGCATCAGCCTCAAGTGGTTTAAAAACATCTTTCTTCAAAGGCAGGAGGCAACATATCCCAGCTTATTGACAAGCTGTTCAGTAGTGTGGTCTCAAAATGTACAAAATCAAAAAGAGGGGGAAATTTCCTCCTGCACTCAACAAGTGTTTTAAAAAGAGGGGGTAAAGAGGATCCCTTAAATCAAAGATACGTGACCTCTACTATGAGCATGCTTGCTAGTCAGAAAGAACTTTACTAGTTAAATAAAAATGTTTATTAATTAAATAAAAGATATTTCCATTAATTTCTGTTAACCTTCTCAGGCCCATAAATTTGACAGACTAGTGCTTAGAAGCCTTGAATGGTTTGAATGAAAACCATCCAACCCCTCACTGTTAGTCGCTGTTCCTTTTAATCTCATTTCAGATGCATCCATCAGATTGAAATCTTGTTTACAAGAAAGTGAACCAAAAAAGGAAGGTACTGAAAATATTTTTGCCAATATGTACGCACCAGAGTATTTACACTAAACACGCACACAGATATCTTGAAGGCTTTTTGGCTGCTTTCCAGCGGCACAATTGGAAAGCCAAACTATTATAGAGTAAGTTAGGTCACTGATTGCATAGCACATTTGTCAAATTACAAATAGCAAACATTCAAAGCACAAACTGAGGTGGGAAATATGCAAGCAATCCTCAACCTAATGTGTATTTTACAGACCATTAATCAAATAATTCCTAACAATAAATGTGCAAGTCAAAAATCAGCTCATGGCTAGATAAAAGAAGGGATTAATTTGTTTTTATAGAAAACAAGTCCCTTCCTCACTTCACATGTTTACTCCACATGATTTGCTACTTGAAAAGCTTGCCCTCAACATCCTAGCATGTATCATTTTTGCTGGAAAAACCACCTGCTTACAAGATAATTAATACCACCCCAGCAAAATCCTCACAGAGAAAAGGTTCTTTTATCTTACAGGGTGACACAGGTTGGAAGGGGAAGCAACACGATTGCATTTACAGCCACTTGCAGTAAAAATGATGAGAAGGTTACAATTACCTGGGTTTGATAGCAACTATGATATGCTGGCACAAATTCATTTAAGACTAAGCTATAGATTATTTTGTGCTGACTCACACTCTGCACTGGGAAGTATTACACTGTACCCTGCTGTACCTACAGCTTTAAAGTTTGGCATTCCCTCTTGAGATCTGCTCTTGATCTGTTAGAAACTAATGATACCATGTCACTTCATTCTAAAGATATTAATGACATGTTAAACTCACAGTATCATTCTTCATGCGGTCCACCAGTTTCCTAACCTGCTCAGGAACATTCCTAAAAAAAGAAAAATAAAATCATAAAATAAATTAATAAAAATTTAAAGAAAGAATCCTGCATAGATAGCAAGGCAAAGAGGAAAGCTGACTAACGGGCATCAAAAACCCCAAAATCTCGGAGAAAGTCCAATTTTAATAGAATGGAATATATGATATAGCCAACAAAGGCTATATTTTGAGACAGCGAGGAAAAAAGAAAAATGAGAAAATAATTAGCATCCAGCAGGCACTGGGCTACTTTGCAAATGCTGCATAGTTACTCTTTTACGAGCTATATAGAAAATGCACTTTTTTCTCTTCCCACCATCAGACAGATGCTATCAATAGACATAGCTCTGAAGCATCTGTGCTCATACCACTGTTATTACATGGCCTCAAGGCACTGAAGTAGGTCTTATAAGAACTGTTACCAGTGGAAAAAAAAGTAGGATATGAATTGCACTGAAGACAGTGCATAATGATCTCAGAGTTCCAGCTCTGGCAGACCAGGAATTAAACAATCCACAATTTTCTCAGTCTCTACACGAACTCTTGGTCCTGATGACAAGAGGGCTTGAATATACCTCCTATAAAGTGGAAATGCCTTTTGTCTGTCTCACAACAGGACAGCTTTCTGAGCAGTGCTTGTAAAATGATGTGGCTTTCTTGGTTGAAAATGCTAGAGAAAGTATTGCTTTTGTTGCAAACTTATTTGACATAGATTAGAAACTCTGCAAAGTCCTCATCACATTTCTTGGCCTTCATGCTACAGTTGGAATAAAAACATATCTCTGGGTTTGCTTATTAGACTTACTGTGCTCCTGCCAAAGTCCAGGGTTTGGGCCTTTTTCAGTCACAAGGAGTTTTATAGAAAAAACCAAATTTCTGTTAAAATTAGAAATTTTCCTCTTACTCTGCATGAGCCCCTGCCACGGCTTGGTTGAATGCAGCGTTGTTTGAATTCTGTGTTCCAGTGCCAATCGAATACCCTACCAACGATGGGTTGAACTCACGAAGAATATCTGCAGAAAAAGACAGCACCCTGAAATACTGCTTCTTGCAGCAGGTAACAAATGAGGCAATAAAGATTAGAGTTTAGCAAAAGACCATTAAAAAGCTTTAGGAGATAGCTATCAAAACAAAAAATTAACCTTTAAGTATAATAAACATGGAGATTCATCGCCATACAACCATTTCCCCGCCTTCAACATTTCTGAATTTCATTAATTCAGAGATCTCATGACCTAACATGACCATCTTGGTTAGCGATGCCATTTTGCCTGGTAAGCAAGGCTGGGTAACCATATACTCAGGCAGGAGAATCGCATGCCATCATGCTCTAACTGCAGACAGGTTGGAATCAAATCCTTTAGCCTGATGGTCCCAGATGTATTAACCCCAAAGACCCCAGATTCCCTTCTAGATCTTAGGTTACAAACCAGCCTTACAAGCACCTCAGATCTAAAATGTCCTGACCTTTAAAAAGCATGTAAAATCTGATCTTGTAATGTGATTCTGCTCCTGCCTAAAACAACTTTCCCATACAGTCAAAATAGTTTCTTTAGGCTATGAGCTAAGATCTTTGATTCATCTATCCCAAACACATTTTAGACAGAGCTATAACCAATAGAAGAATGCTGAAAAAACCAAAACCTAGGAATTACAAAATACATAGTTAAGTCATGCACAGCATATTACAGCCTGGTTGTTATGCAACTTTTACTCAGCACTGGACATTAAACACAATGGGAGTGCTTGTGTCATGCTACAAATTTTAACCCTTTTCTCCTGTCTCCTTTTATAATAGCAGGTATTCTAATAATAAACAGCACCACATCTTTATCAAATTTACAAAAAAAGTCACTTACTTGGCAGTGTCGTAACTGTGCTTATGTTTTCATTTCCTCCAACACTGTTAAAAAGAAGGAACAGGAAAAAAGTGTTCTGAGGTACGAGGGACTCGGCAAGGCAATGGACAAAGGAGGAGAGTGCCCCCTTTTGGGGTTATCGCACATGTACAGAGCACACCCAAACCCTGGGGGCCGGTCCCCAGCGGGTCACGACAGCAGAGACACTGTCAGCACCAGCAGAACAACCATATTAGAAGCCCTGCACAGTAGCTGTCCTTTCAGCTCTTTCACGTGTTCTGGCACACGTTCAAACCTAGCTGAAAGAAATGAGATTTTTTTCAAGGCTGCCACCTTCGCTATTGTTGCACCTATTAAAATATTTATAGCTTCCATTTTTAGTTAACAAGTCTAACCACAACAGAAAGTTCTAAAGGCATATATTTCAGAGTGATAAGTAAAATCAGTATCTTTGCCTTCCCCCGCTGCGTTCCCCCCACTCCCATTTCACTCAACTGGAAGAATACTACCAGACTGGTGAAATTCACCATTATGTCTGTGTGCTCTTTATTCTCCTTCATGCTGAAGAAAATGCTAGTATACTTGTTTCAAAAAAATGTCAATAGATTACTGGTAAAGATCAAAATATAAAATGTTTGATTTAGAACACCTCTATAGTATCCCTTTAATCTGGAAGAGATTTTGAAGTGCTCTAGTACCATCCCTGGAAGTGCTTGAGGCCAAACTGGATGGGGCTCTGAGCAACCTGGTCTAGTGAAAAGCATCCCTGCCCTGGACAGGGGGTAGGAACCAGATGATCTTTAAGGTCCCTTGCAACCCAGGCCATTCTATGATTCTGTGAACGTGTTCAAACTTCTTCTAGAGTTGCAGTGGCTTAGATTGGTAAAATATGATGAAGAGAAGATCAGCCTGACAAGTTTGGTGTTAAATCATACAGCTGCAGATTAACACGTGAACGTGATCATCTTTCTCCAGAGTCTTTTTGATGTGTCTAACAACATGCTGCACATGTAAAAGCCTGTATTGACTCATAATTGATAAACTGTTCTCCATGATGTAAGCAGTACTTAAAAGGGTCAAGGAAAGAGATACTGCATACGAAACAACAGCAGAAAAGATTTTTTGTAGACCACTAATTTTAAATGGACTAATGGGTGACACGGGCCACACTGGGCAAGAGCAGACAGGATACACAAGGAGAAGGGACAGAAATGCAGAATGAGCAAGTGATGCAATGGCGATGGAGGCTAGAAGACCCCTTTCCAGGGTCTCCTACAACCGTGAGATTGGAAAAGAACTTCTTAACAAGAACCCCATTTTTCCATGTATCCAGGTCTATTCCAGCCATGATACATTGTACTCTAGATAGCCACTAGTTTGAGTATTTTCTTTATCGCAAGTAATAGTAAAGCCATGTGCCTTCATGCAAAATGTGACATCAAATCCAGTTTCCACAAGCCTCCATTTGCTACAAAAACAACTACAGAGATCAAAACTGAAGAAAACGGATTCTCTCCCACTGGGAAGAAAATTCCTGGGACTCACCTCCAAGAAAGACCTCGGTACTGAGTCAGGACATCCAGAACATTGTGGGGTTTGGATCCTGCCCCATTACCTGCCTGGAAGAAGAAGTTGAGTTCACCTTCAGAAAATAAGCACTGCTACAGTAACTAGTTCTCTGACTGATCCCAGTGAGAATAATTAAAAAGCGTATTAATGAAGCAAGCTACGTCATCTTCCCAAAATAGATCCTTGTTCTCAAGAAGATCAAAGGCTGAAAGCATTTTAAATCTGTTTCAGTGAATTACCCTCTTCTATCAACTTTATGATTAGATCAAGTGGGGAAAAATTACTTCAGAATGTTCAAAATACTCATATAATTCTAAATTTACATAAGGAACAAACAACATAGCAGTGGTCCTGAATTAATTCATTACAATGTTCCTGACATTAAAAAGTTGTACATTGATTTTACATCTTTCCCAGTTTCTCCAAGGAAACAGACTACAAGGATTTTATGTGATAATTAGCACAGAACACGTAGGAAACATGTATTATGATAGGAGCAGTGAAGCAGTCACCACTGATTGGAGAATCACACCAGTCTAGGGGTAATGAGCTTACATAGTACCAGGAATAGTGTTAAAATAAAATTCTCAAGGTATGTTACAGTTGACACAGCTGATGTTCTATTGCAATTTTAAGCATATATTTAGTTAGTATAAATTACTATGGCTTTATAGGCTTTGGTGTTCTCGTATATACATTTATCGTATTACGTAGAAACACAGATAGAAAAAGTTCTGCAGCTGATAGTGTTTTTCTCTTCATGCTGCTTACTAATAGCTTCCAGGACCAATACCTTGGGAGCTGCCAAAAATGAGTACAGGAAAGCAATTGTTGCAAGTCCTCTCCAGCACACTAGTTTTGCTGCTGCACAATCCAATCTTACATCTCTTCCTTACGTGGCACTCTTGTGGACTTTAAATGGGAACTGTGCACTCAGATTAGACTCGTGATCGGATTACCAATCAGCCAGCCAAGGTGGAGTATGGGAAAAAAATGTGAAAAACGTGTTCGGCTCAATAGTGCATCACTGTACGTATTCCATTTCCAAGGTTAAAAAATCAGAAATCTTATTGCAAATTTTTTCATTGCTAGCTTTATCAACGGCTATCCAGTGATTTTTACTCACTGTGAGTGAATCTCCCAGGGCAGCAATCACCCGAATATCTGCCGGTTTCAAACTATGAACTGAAAAAAAATATAAAGGTAGTGTAAGTGAAAGAAAGAAAACTACAGATTGTGATGGTTATTAGAAGTTTTCCTCAGAATAAGCATAATAAAGCATTGCAAAGACAGTATTTTTTAACACTCATGACAGCATCAGCTCAGAATGACAGAGACTGATAGGCATCAAATCAGAAATGATTCTTGGTACCATAGCTGGGCAGTAGATACAGTGACAAAAGAGGCAGCATGATTTCAGTCTTGCATTTGTTCTTCCTCAAATTTCTTTTAACTGGTGAAAATGACTGAAAAGCAGGAGAGCTCTGGTGCCAGCAGAGAGTGGATACTTGGGACCATGAGAGCTTCTGAGGAAAGACAAAACCTACCCAAGGACAGAACTCCGTACGGGTTTTTGTACCTCAGACCGCATTAACAAGAGCCCCCTACAGTTTTTCCACCCTGGAAGTGAAAGATCTGACTGCCTCCTATCTTTTTCACTGTTACTTCTTTGTTTGTACATGGAAGACGCAGTCACATAAACTTTCATCACCCCTGAAGTAGTGAACTCGCATCTTGCTGTACAACAACTCACATTGGTCCAAAAAGATTCTTAAAAGCCACAGTCAACAAAGTACACATCTCCAAAGAAGAGCACCTCTCCTGAGCAAACCCAGTTCTCTTCTCCTTCTGTCATCAAATGAAGCAGCTCTGTGATAAAAAGGCCTAGTACTATACCTGAAACCGGAACCGTATCAGAGGGAACCCGGTCAGTACAGGGAATACTTGTTCCATAACTCCTCTCCTGCAAAGACAGACAGGGCAAGACTTCGCATCAGTCTCACTATACTCTGGCCGTGATAAACCATTTACATCTCAGAGCATTAGATTAATGAAATCCTCACGTACTTTGTATACAACTACCCAGCCAGCCTGCCCTCAGAGCGTGCCTTTTGAAAGCAGACACAAGCTCAGTCTGCTCAGAAGTTGTGCGGCCTCACGAGTGCAGCACAACTCTTGCCTACCAGTGGGGCCATTTGTTTTAGACTCTGTGCCATGCTATGCTCAGCTATGCAACATTTAGTGTGCCTATGTGCAGAACGTCTTTTGCAAGAAACTGTTTGAACATCCGTGGAATATCCTAGCACAAAACCATACCTCTGTCAGCAGGCCATGAGGCTGCCTTCTCCATATGTAGTACTGTATGTGCAGCCAGGGATTTGCCCTCCTGGCTCTTTTGGGTTGCAGCCTACTGACAGAAATACCCCCAAAGTCTACTGTTAGTGAAGGGCTGACCATCAGTGTACCAGAGCAAACCATCACACAAGACTCAAAGATGTGCTTTCGCTCCAAATCTCTCTGCAGAATTCCTTAAGTAGGCTAACTTGCCTAAGGAAAAGATACTTGTATGTCTTGTCCCATTGGTCTGGATTGGGTTTTTAATTTTTAATTTAAAAACCCAACAAAACAACCACAAACATAACACAGTATCGCTCTTTACCTCCTTAACACCTCCTACACCACAGCTATTTCCAAAAACCAGAGTGGTAGGTACCATTGCCCCATGGAGAGGTCTGTACACACCAAGTAACTAACGAAACAGATGGCACTACATTAAAATGTGAACAGAAATGCATATTACAACTCCAGTAACAAACAGGCCATTTTGTCTAGATGTGGTCCAGGCACTGTGTTCAGAGGCATGAAAAAGAACATTATCAACTCACTCTGTACCTGCTTGGGAACACCAAGTTCTGCTCAAAATCAGAGTACTCTGACTTAAAAAACACGATCATGGGTCTTTTTCTCCACACATATAATCTGAAATTATCTCACACAAAAAGGAAAAAAAAAAGAAGAAAAAAAAAAGAAAAATCCATATTCTTCAGTTTTACTGTGGCATAAATAAGACTAAACCAGACCCACACAGTGGTTGGATCCGATCTAGTTTCTTCCATGATAGGACTAAACAGCCCCATTTTCACTGTCTTCTTATCCCAGGGAAAATAACATTTTTATCCAGATGTTTAACACAGGCTATTACCAGTGAAGGCAAGACTCACTTTATGCTAGCTGAACACATCTACCTTCCTCAAACTCTACAGAGCCCACCAGAAAGGAGAAAATGTGATATTAAACTCACTATTTAGTCAAGCACGGAAGTAAAAAGTTGGAGCTTTGCATTTCTTTTTCCAGGCAGCACTGTTTATTCAGGCTACAACCCACTCTTACCCACCTGCCCCGCTCCCTGGAATACACGCAGTCCATCTGATGCAAACAGTCTTACTATACCTGAGATGTTTCTTTGGTGTTCGATGTCCTCAGGGAAGAAGAGTAGTTACTATTTCTGTACGTAAACAAATATGGATTTTCCTGCAGAGTGAAGACAGTATGTTTACCAACGCTAGTGGAAACACAGTCAGCTGACATTAAAGTCTTCTGGCTATATTTTCCGAGAGAAAAAAATCTTTACAGTATTAATTTTTGAATGAACATTGCATTAGTGAAGTAAACCAGGCTAGACTTGAAAGTTAAGCCCTGGTCTGAAGCCTGGTCCCAGGTATGCTCTAGGCACAGCACCACTTCCTGCCTTAAACCTAACACCAAACAAAACATAAACTCCTATTTCTTTGATATTTTGATTTCTGTTCAGAAGCTTTTGAATGCCAGTAATATTTTATCACTATCAAATTATTGAAGTCAGAGCTTAAATGCAAAACCATTCAAGAACCTGTTCTTTGAACATGAGACGCTCCAATCCCGACTACTGACAGCTCTAGGGTCTAAATTAGTAAAACCTGGCAGCAGAGGCAAATCACAGAAAAGCTAGACTATATAAAATACATGGATTCAATTTTATTGATGACACAGATTTGAATACCGATAATGCATCTCATATCGGCAATTAATAAATTCAGATTGGCTAGATATATTTTGAACCAAAAAAAAAATCTGACAGAGATGATTTAAGTAAACTTAGTCAAAAGTTCCTTTTTTCAGAGTTTCATGTGTAGAAAATAAAGATTCCATGTCAATGAGCTTTAGGAATACTCAGTTTTTAACAGTGCAATAACTTGGGCAATGCACATTCCCAAGAACTTCAGAAAACAACAACAGTATTTGCAAACTTGGATATTCTGCAAAGAGTAAATAAAATCACAGAATAACAAGGAAGCCCTTTTACCTGAGATGGACACTGGACCTGAACAATTTCTGTGACACCGTAAGGCTGCTTCTGTCCAACTGGCTGCATCTGGAAAGGGAGAGAACAGAAGAATTGTGCACATACTGTGTGTGGGAAGGAAGGGAGAGCAGCAGCAATGCAAAGGCTCTAGTGCCTGGAGTTTTCCACCAGGCTCATATACATATCTCTAAAAAGATACATTTAAACATTTCTTTTGCTTATGATAAATATTTACCTATGCATAATATACCACACGAATACCTACAAAAGCAAGGACCTGAAGACAAGTCCTCTCACGTGAGCAGACTGTCTTCCCGTCATGACTAAAACTTCCATCCAAACATTAATTTGGCTTTTGGGAATGCTGACTCTATAAGTGTTGATTGTCTACCCTACCTTTCAGAACTGTTTCATTACCTACACTCTCATACACATCAGGTAACACCAAAAGGTGCATTCCAACTCCATACAGAGGCTTAATAACATTTATGTTTGTTGGCCTTCTTGAAACAAGATGGAGGGGGATTATCGCAATGAAAAATTATGGAATTATTCAGAAAGTACTGACAGCACAAAGGGGCAAATACCAAAAATAATCACTTCACCTGTTCAGGCAGCTTGCTGAGTGCTAATTAAATTGCAATCACACACAGAGGAATTGGCTGAGAGTTTAGATCCCTCAGTGCATGTCTGCTCAGCTTGGCACCAGCAGCTGCCAGGACCAGCAGCCTACACAAGAAACAGGATGGAAGGGAAAATACAACAGCAGGCTTGATGTCACCAATACACTCTGGGCAGGAACGCTATATTCTATTTTGATTGTTCCATCAATGAAAATAATGGAAAAATTCAGAGAAACAGAGAAGAGGCTTACAGAGTTTATATTCTTTGAGAGAAACATTTGATGAAAGTCTGCTTTTTTGAGACATGAGGTGGAAATAAAACAAATTTCCCCAAAATAAGCAAAATAATTAAGCTCAGAGAAAAGATACATTGGGATACTTTCCCATCCTCCTAGGATGACGCAAAGTAGCTATTTAATTCCATTCTTAAAGAAAATATACTTCCAACACAGAATTATCCCACAAAACATGGGGTACCCACAACGCGGTATTTCTTGACTAGAAATTAAGATCAAACAAGTATTAGACACTTGCATGTGTTAGGAGTTGGGTGACAAGAACAAATTTCTCGAGAAGGCAGCAAGCTCCAGCTGGCTCAGCCACACTGTTCTCCCAGCAAAGACTGACAGCTCCCATGCAGCTCAGCTGCCCGGTCCCGTTCAGGGAACGAGGCACCACGGCTGTATTGTGGCCACCAAGCCTCCTCTGAATTCCAGCACATCCGTCATGCAGGCCGCTTAGTGTGTGGGATTGCTCTGGTAGGCAGCAGGGTCTGAGGCAGCACAAACCCCTGAACACGGGAGAGAGGCACAGGCAGCCTCCTGCCACGCTGTTCCCGTTTGGGTTCTTGCCCGGGTTTAGTTTCTCTTTTGGTTGCAGGATAGGGTTGGGTTTTGATTCTGTTACACAAAAGAGTGCCAAAAGACAAGAAGCTCTTACTCTTGTGAAGTTCTTTACATATATGAATGGAGCTTTGTCCTCAGATATATGTCCAGAGGTAAAATTGATTAATTTTGACAAATGCCTATGATCAGGCTCCCTGTGGTAAACATCGAAGCTGTCCAAGCACACAGCCAACCTCTCTCAGCTCTTCCAATGTCATTTAGCTGACTGTTCTCTGATCTGCTTTGCATATGAACTGCTGCTCCTAGAGAGTTATAACTGTTCTGGTGAAATATCCAGCCCTGCCTAGGACAAGCCCTCAGGACCTGATGGCTCAGCTCCTTCTCAGCCAGGCTGAAGTGCGGCCCTAAGGCCAATTGCCACTAGATTTTCAAGGTTTTGCCCTTTGCCCAATAAGCAGGTAATTATACCAGTAAAGAGGCTGGTACCAAGCTTCAAAACAAGGTAAGGACAGCCTGGCAGAGAACAGAAGGGAAATCTCTGAATGCAGTTTTATTCCACTGTGTTTCCTGCTCCACAAGTCACGATCTTGATTTCCTATCAGTTCCCAAGCCTGTGTTATGGGTTGGTTTTTCTTTAGTTTTTAAAGAAGTCAGCATAAACTGTTGGCTGGATTTCCCAGTAGAACTGGAGTGACCTTTATCAGGTGAGGACACCTGCTAGTGCTTTTTATGCTGAACACATCTTTCAAATCTGCTTTTACATCACAGCAGAATGCAGGCAGACAAGGCAATCACAGGCAGACAAAGAAACAACCCTGAAAGGCCCCTTTCTGATGACTGCCAGATGTACTATGAAAACTCCGCTAAATCAAAGAGAAGTCAGGAAAAAAGATGGCAAAACAGGTTGAGGGGAATGTTACCATTCCTGCAGTCTTCCTTCAAACCAGTGGCAAGATGTGGTTTTGCCACATTTTGCTCTTCCTCCAGATCACCTAGGCTGTTCCCTCACTAGAGGAATCGCCTCACACTGAGAAAAAACACTGAAATAAAGCAAAGTAGGTATTTGTCTCCTTTATGACAATGTTTTGGTTCTAGTGGCTCCACAGCATGCTCACCACCCAAGTATGGGTAACTGGCCCTGATGCAGCCAGCCTTAAAAGCACAGCTTTCTTTTGCTTATGGTTTTTCCTCTCTGCTGTTTCCACAAAATGCTCCTGGCAATCGGAGTGAGAAGAATAGAGTAACATGCCATCGAATGGGCTGCTCAAGGACAGAGCACAAATAAAGGAGGACAAATAAAGTCCGTGCAGAAAAGGTTAAGAGACAGAAGAACTAAAGAGAGGGCATCTATTTTACGATGGAAGAACTGAGGTAGGAACTGTGACATCATCACAAGGAATATCACAGATAGCAGCAAAGGAGATAATTGGACCCAGCATGGCTGTTCTAAGGTTACAGCTGCAACAGCTGATCAATTTTTAACTCCTTGCCTCCTACTAACTAACTAAAGTCCTACTAACTTTAACTAAAAGATAACATCTTTTATTAAAGTGACTGTACTGTTCTTCAAGATATATCATCTGTGGAATAGAAGCCTCTTCCTGAAAATTCTACTTCTTTAAATGATCGGGGCTTTAACAGCATTATTACTGCTTGAATTAGCATAAAAGAAAACAAGAACATGCCAATACGTATGAATTCATTTTTAAATGTGGTTTATGAAAAGGTGGTTGCAGTATAGACTTTTTTTTCCTTCATGCTTAGGATAATTTGGACAGACACAGGAATAGCAGGTCCTCTCCAAAGAAAATCTTATTAACACATGGACTGCAAAACAAGAAAAATAGTCTTTTATATTTCATCTAACCTGACTGGCCACTGAAGATTCTTTTTCATTAAAAAAAAGATTGTATGTGTTACAAGGTTACTAGAAAAAGAAACAGGAAATGTGCAAAGTTTCTAAAAACAAACAGTAAAATCAATATTTTAATCTAAAACAATGGATGTAAGGGCATATCCAAACATACACTAAGCAGTGACATCCTGCTTCGCTCTGTTGAGTCCAAACCCACGTACCTGCTTCTTGGTCTCATTCATATTGAAAAGCAATTCACATTTCTTCACTTGCCCCTATCATGAATTTTAAAAAGCAAACTCCTCCAGTTGTACATGCATCCACTCAGTCTCACACACACAAATGCTGCACGTCAGCAGCTCGAGGCTGCAGTGGGAAACAGACCCCCACAGAACACTGGTAATGGTGTTCAAAGTCGAGTGGGTCAGAGAGTCCACATTTCTTTCAGACAACCTCTCCCACCTAATAGAAGACGCCATTTGCTGGCTTTCTTCAGCTGGATAGGACATCCAGCTCTTGAGGACGTAAACAAGAGCTCCTCAAGGTTGTCTATCACCTTTTCAATATGAGCAACAGCAGCAGAAAGATGATGGTTAAGGAGGAGACAGCAGTATGAGACTCATTAGTAAAGAACGGTGGGGCATACAGGATAGAGGACAGAGTAGACAGGCGTATAATTGCTATAATCTCAGGTTAGGACAAGCCTCAGTCGTCCTGTGCTGGGCTGTCAAAGGGGTACGATCAGCAAAAAAACGGATCTGACACAGCTCATTTATTCCATGGGGCTTCCCAAAGGGCTACTTGAAAACCTTTCTAAAAAGTTCTTGGCAGAAAATTGCAGCCACTGAACAGAGTGAGATTTGTCTTGGAAGTGTAGGGCATTTAGCATTATTCAAGAGCAGTCTCCCTGCACAGCTGAAGATAGCAATCATGGCATTGTTCTTATATTCTTCCTTCTCTTGTACCTTTGCTACTCAAAGCCTGGCTCGTGCAGGGTTGCTACCAGGCATCCGTGCCAAGTTCAGCATGAAACAGTCTCTGTGGTACTGCTTACCATGTTGTTCCAGAGGCCCACAGCCACAAAAACATAATCTTCCAGAATTTCCACTTGTGTCTTGGATGCGGTAATCAAACCATCCTTGCCCTGAAAGAGAAAGTACTTTGAGCATCATAAAATAATTAAGAGTACGGTCAGATGAGATATGCAGTCACGAAAGTCCTCAATCTATAAAATAATATTCATATCCATAAGAAAAAATCAATCTTTGGTATTCTCATTAAGCCACTTGCCACTGATCCCAGTTACTACTGGTGTGTCAAGACAGAAATATGCTGTTTTTGTAAACGATTCTTGCACATCAACAGGACGAGAAGAGCAGAGCAACAACACAGCATGATGACAACAGTGACATACAGTAGAGCAGGAAGACAGATGTAAACATACGATTGATTTGGAATAAACAACACTTCTAGCTAACACACGCATGCAAAGATTAGAAACATGAATAATTTTTCTTAAGAGAGCAAGCTGAATATTAAATGAAATGTGACTGTTGGAAGAGTTTGGAAGGTTACACATGGAGGCCTGCAGGCATACCATAAATCCTAAGAAATAAAGAACCCACCTATGACATACGATGGCATTCAAAGAAATAATAGAGCAAATTACTGACAGAAAAAGTAATGCCATGAAAGTTAGAAGTCTCCTATTTGCATATGGACCAGTCACCAACAAAAAAAAACCCGGCAAAAGATGACCCCAGCAGGAACAAGAAGATTTTGCAATATAGCAGATGCTACACTTCCTGGTAGAAAAATTTCTTCTCCCAGTTCACTTTGCTCTGATACTGAGCTGAGGGAAGCAATGGAATTACCTCAAATTCATGGAGTTATTCTGATGCTCAGAAACCAGACCAGGATTCACTACCAACCCACTTTACAAAAACACACCTAATGTGTTGGGTTTTGATACCTCACTCCAAGTGAGCCATTCTCTAGAAAGTAAGACCCTCCTTCTTCATTGCCAGATCTTAAACAACCTTGACATTTGAACCTCCCTTTAACGATCACTTATGACAAAACCATGCCTGACATACTAGGCAATCCCATCTTCATTCCCTACTGGCTATGCCAGAAAATATTAATTCCCAAGTTCCCATGCTCATTGCAGGGAAATAACTGTACTTCCCAACATAGCTTACGAACACCTTTATCTTTTGTCCCTCCAACCCTTTTAAAATACTTCACGTTACCCACTTTTTGCCTTTGTTGTCAAACACATGAGCATAATCAGGGATAAATACAGTGATGACTACAAAGATATGGAAAAATCAGCAGCACTGACAGTTTCCAGACACTTGTGACCTTAGATGCAGAGGTGTCATAGCTTGATTTATCCAGGAGCATAGCATTCAAAAAACACAGGATCTCTGACTGGTGGTGTTTAAATCAAGTTCCACTCTCAGGACTTCTGTGTCTGATCCTGAGGTGTGCTCTTCCTGTGCCTGACTACCCTTGTCTTCCAGCATTACACAGCCTAGGACAGGAAAGCCTGCTGAATATTGCACTCAGTCTCAGCAGACACGAATCAGAAAGAATGGAGCAGCTTGAGTTTACTCACCAGCCTGAGTAGCAAATTTCTTTCTTGGAGAGAAGGCTGAAGAACAACAGTGAAGTCATCTTTTTCATCAAACCTCTCAGACTCCAGTAGTTTTTCCAAAGCATCCTAAACAGACAACCATTTAATGAGATAAGTAGGTAGATGTCAGGCAGAGAGTGTAATGTATGTGCGATTCATCAGGACTTAAAGTAAATTAAAATTATCCCTACCCCTAATAAACCACAGAAATAAAATTGTGTAATCCAGAACAAAGACATTAATTTAATGAAACCTTGTTACACAACAACTGGAAAATCCTTGTAGCTATGAGAAAGATGGTTTACCATCATTTTCTTTGAAAAGGCAGCAAGCTTAGCAAGGCAATGAAATGTCATGTTTATTGCCACCCTGGCATGTTTAAAAGAAACTCAATCAAAACTGTCTTTGTCTTAACAGAAAGTTTCCCTCTTCTAAATTATGTGGCATTTTACTGGACAAAATGGATCACTTCTCTGATGGGATATGAAAAATCCTAGGTTGCCAAAAGTTACATAGACATTTAAAACTTCAAGAGATACTAAGATCACTCAGGTATAGAGAGAACTTATTGTCAATATTCCTGAGGTAAGAAATGGGATCAGGATTGCCATGGATATGTGATAGAAAGGCTGTTGCTCGACTTCCTCACTGCTATTCCTCCCTTAACTCCTTGCTTCAGGCCAGTCTGGAAAATGAATAAATATGTCTAGCAACATGAGAGCCAAACAACACAGAAGATGCCATACCTGATAGGACCCCCTCAGTATGTTATCATCCAATGCAGAGCATTCTCCAACATAATTGCACTGATTCCTGCCCGGATTGCTGCAGTCAAGAATTAAAAACATGAAAGATATTATGAACTTTTGATAAACTAGGTGGACGGCATGAATTCTTTTAAGCCACTGACAAGCGCATGCTAAAGACTAAATTGTTGTATGTGTAGAAAAGGCTACACGGAACATGCTAATTTTTGATACAAACATAGAAAGATATATATTCCCATATCCAGAGCTTTGTATCTCTTCTTGATTTGAAAGCCTAGTCAGTTGACAAGTATGCCAGACTTAGATTAGCACAAGATCTCACAAGCTAGCAACATGCTCAAGCCTAAAATAGCAGCTGCACTGGTTTTCAAACTTTTCCCTCTCTGTAGTCACACAGGAAAATTGATCAAACTCAAAATACTTCCACAGGAAGTTTTTCTTTAGTATTTGGCAGGAAGACCTGCATCTAGAAACGTGGATGGAAGCTGCAGAAGGTTATACATGCTAAAGAATGACTGGCACAGCCAGATTCCTGACCTGCAAGGTGAGATGTGTATACTGCGTATTTTTGAGGCTAGTTGGAGAACTCAGAGTTCCCAAAGGTGTTGACAGGAACAATATAAGATACACAAAAGATTACTCAGGTTCCAGCAAAGATATACCCCCTTGAAATTTCCTGCATGGACTGGAATCTGAGAAAGTTTCTGTGGGGTTTGCAGATACAAGCAATAAGTATGTGGCAGGATCGTTTTCACAGAGCTCTAGCTAAACCCACTATAATGAGAGTTTTCTGATTAAGTGCTACTATCACGGCTGGTGAGTGAAAGAAATATGAACTCAGGACCAGAATCTTACCCAAACCTAACAGAAGAATCTCATAAAATACATTAAGAGAGTTACATGCCTAAAAATAGGGTTCATGTACTACTTCTAGTGCAGACGCTTCTAGTTAGTAAGAAATTAGTAAAGGAGGGAACTTTAAATCCCCATTATGTCCCAAACTTCAATGCCTAAAGTTCAGTACTGACATGGGACAGAAAGTGTTAACCACTATTATCCTCTTTGACTCTTGAAATTCCACATTTTGGTACGGACTTATATTCTTCTCTCAAAGCACAGTTCATAATGACAACTTAGCAACCAAATTCTGGAGGTCCTCATCTGGGAGAGGATCTGGGCCTGAGGCTGTCCAACAAACAGTAAAGTACAAGACTTGCAAACTTGTGGGACTGTTCAACCACATAAACACAGCTACTAGAGCATGCTGACAATAAGAAAGCAAATTGCCTTAAGTACGAAAGGAAATATAAAAATTCCTCAGAGGAAAAAAAAATAGATCTATTTCATTTATTTTTTAAGGCCTTTTATATATGGCACGGCCCATATTCCTAAACCCATCTTTTCCCTACTTCTCACACTTTTCCCCTTCATGTTTGTGCAGGAGAAATAAGCTAGAGTGCCCCATGCAGTTGCTTTTGACAAGGAAAGCTTCTCCTCTGCTTGTATTTGTTAAGCACATGGTTACATAGCAGCCAGACCTCTTCCCCCATTCCATCAGAACGTCTCCGAGGTTGTGTACTTGCAAAGCTTGTGAAACACTTCAGGATGACTATATTAGTACATACGGTGTCCTATGCCACGAGCAAAGGGAAAAAAAATTACTGTGGAGTAAGATGGAGTGTAATCTCACCAGCTGTAAACTACTCCATCATAACTGCTCATGTGCATACTCCCACTCCATACTAAATCGGGACACAGACTACTCACACTTTTGTTACAAAGTACTGAGAAAGACAGATAAATAGATGCAGTTACCATAAGGAACTGGCAGCTTGGATGTTTTCTACCCTGCATACCCTAAGCCCAAGTAGTATCTTTCCAATAGCTTTCCAGTAATGTCCTTTAAAATCAGTTACTCATTTTGTGAACATTGATATGTAGAAACTTAAACTTTTGAAGCACCTACAGAGCTTTTGACTTGAGAACTGCAAAACAAAAGTATCACTGCATAAAAAACCAGGGGTAGCTAGACTGTGCAGTCTCGTGGCCATAATCTCAGTGCTGGGTCTGGCCAGGATGGAGTTAACTTTCCTCATAGCAGCCCATATGGTGCTGTGTTTTGGATTTGTGGCTAAAACTGTTGATAACAAACCAGTGCTTCGGCTCTTGGTGAACAGTGCTTGTACAGCGTCGAGGCTTTCTCTTTTTCCCTCACTCTGACCCAATATTTAAATATGCTGTCCAATTTGACAGGATTAAAAGCACTAGCTTCCTAGTAAAAATATAGCTTTTAGAGAGAGTATTTCAGAAACAAACTGAAGACTTAAAATCTTTTACATACTTTTGTACTAAGGGCAGAAAAACAGTTCAGCAGATTGTAGCTCAGTCATAAAGTCAGTGCATATACATGGCTATTTGTTGAACACCAGCAGGAGACAGTGACAAGAAGTTAAAGAAACCTGTTACCTGGCATTACTGTAATCTTGGCATGTGAGAGAGGCAATTGTGAGCTCAGTGGAGTCTACTAGATTTACGAAGGCCTTGGGAACCTGCAGTAATAAAGTAAAAATTATTCATGCTAGATTTGCAATTAAAGATCAGCAAGCAGCAATTATGGTAAATTACGTCTACAACTTCACATGTATTACCTGTGGCCTGGGATTCTGCCTACATCAAATCAATGTCTTTGCCAATTCTGTCCTGAACCCTGCTCCTATGCCTGCTATCTAGGATTATCATTTACGAAATACCTGTGACCGTGATTTCTTGACTGAGACACAGCAATTCATTTTACATAACCAGAATGGCCACCAGCCGGCTAAATTGCACTCAAATGACCTTCAACTACCATTTTTGTGGTAACATAGCAATGCAAAGCTGGGGACAAAACATCCTGTATAACAGCACAAGCACTCATGCAACCCACCACACCTCTCCCCCACACAGAAAGCAGCTTTTCATTTACATAATGACATATCACTTTTACAAGTGCACATAAACAGATTCTGGAAATAATAGTGGAGAGAATCTGAAGAGAATGTGTGGGTGGAACTTCCCCCATACACAACATTTGTCGAAGTCAGCTGGAGAAAAACGAGTGGCTATGGCCTGATGCAACCAAACTGTAGCAGGTTTAGAATATGCTGCAGGCCTTCAATGCAGCAAAACAAAATCATTGGAAGATGCTATTGAAATAATTCAGTTAAACAGGTTATAGTCTGCTTTATCTATCCTCATCTAGTCTACTATTCATTAGCAGACCAAGACACAGTGCAGAATACTTCCCAGAAACTATCCTGGATAAGCAGATAATTCTTAGCTCAGCCAGCTAGAAAACCTTTAGAAAGACTGCGATTTTTAAATGAACACAAAACAGAAAAGAAGATCTATGATACGTATTTTAATTGATGTGTTCCCTGGTCTGTAAAAGTCATCACCAGGTAGTTAGCAGCTTGTACACTGCCTAGGTGTTCCACACCAGTAATTAGATATCAGTTACTTTCACCAACAGCCCTGTTAAACATGACTTTCAGACCTAGACAGATGTACTCCAATTTTCACAGAAATCATTTAAAAAAACCCCAAAGATTGAGTGGTACATTATCTTGTGTTGCAAAACAGAGCAGTTACCCATCCATCCTTTCTGTTTGCATGCATCAGCTTTTTAAAAGCAGGAGTAAAACACTTAGTGAAAACAAACGGAGCCAGTGGGTTGAAGTCAATGAGACTACTGTTCTAAGACGTGTGAAGAGTGGTACAAGCCCTAGTCTAGTAGGGGAGACTGGAAAAATACACAAAGGATTCCGCTATTCAGGGTTGATGAATACATCTTACCTTCTTATACAAGAAATCCAAGACAGCTCTAAGTTTTTCCAGGTTTTCCGATATGCAGTCCTTCTGTAAACGAGACGAAAAATGCCATCAAAACTAGTAGAAAAAACAGTTATCCATTTCCTAAAAGTCACAAACCCTGTGTATTGAGCTGTATACTGAAGGGTTATTAAGAACCACTCTATTCTAAATTCAGCCTTAGCCAGCAATAAGTAAACAGCATGGGAACTAGTCTTGTAATTTAGCTGCCTATAAATAGACAGCTTGACGTATATTGAAAAAAAGATAGGGATAGGGAAGAAAAGTATCTTTATACTTGAAGGTGGAAAATAGTTGTTCTACTAAGACATTTCAGACTAGCGATCGCAAATTAAGTACAGATGTTTATAAATACAAAACACATCCTGTGCCAGCAGCTTACACCACTGTATAGAGGCATCCCAACATCCCAGACCTAACTACTCCTTTGGTTCACTGTGGCAGAGAGCAGAGTATAGGAAAGTGTCTTAACTACCTGCCTTGACTGCTAAATCACCCCACAAAGCACTTACCAGTTGTGTGGAAGCATAGGAGGAACATGGAGTTTCAGCACTAAAAAACACGGTGATCAGCTTCCAGTCATTTTGGAAGTCCATCATCTGGGAGAAAAAAATAAAGGAATAGGATGATAGGTGATCTATTTGCTATTTTTCTTTCTCACACACAATTTGCTACAGCTTCAAAACCAGTGAGACCAAGCAGTAGTCCATGGCCCAAGCCTGGGCATCTTGATCCCTTCCATTTGACAAGACACCCAGCTTTTCCCTAGAGGAGACAGCAAACGGATGGTTAGGCATCAAGTGCTGCAATTAAAGCTGAACACGGACCTACAAAAAGCTCAGGATAGAGCCTGAAACTGGTGCTGCCGTAGGAGACTCTATTGGAAGAGATGGGCATGGACAGCTTAGCACAAACTTGATGTTGCCTCTTTCCATCACTGTTGCAGCTTGCCAACAGGATTACTGTACATGAACTGCTGAGAAGGGGTCACACTAGCGGGACAAAGACTGGAATAAAAAAATCTGAGAGCTAGAGCCCTGCTCAGCTGTGCTATGTTTATTAGGCAATGCTCAACAATCCTGACGAGTCTTGGTGAGAACCGCAAACATGCATGCTAAATCCCTGGAGAGCAAAGAGGCAGCATCAGAATTGCCTTGGCAATTACATTTTCCCATTATTTCAAGGCTATTTAACAAAATAATGTGCCTCATGGCTAAGAATATAGGAGAAATGAATGCTTAAAGCTCCAGGATGGGACCTAAAAAGCACTCAGCCATGAGTGATAATTCAAGCTCTCACCAGCATCAGCCAAAGCATATCTAGGTCTTTATTGTCCTTTTTGAAAATATGTTCCTAAAAGACCAAAAAGGAACTGAAGAGACAAATACTGAGAATTATTGTTTTGGGTTGGCTTCTCAGAAACACTGGCACAGTTACAGACTGTAGCTAGCAGAAGTCTCACATCTTCAGCCAACAGAAAGCAAACATATTGGCTTCCCTACCAAGCTCTTCAGCCGCTTTAACAAAAGTAAAAAAAGGTGGGATAGTTTCAGAACAAAACTCTGCACTTGAAAGGCACAGAATTGATTCTTATTTACAACAGAAAGACTGAAGTCCGTTAACCTCAAGAAATGGCATTTTCTGTTTTGAAAAGATTTTTGAGCACTGTTTAAATTATTCAACCACTTTTCTGGCTTTTTCTGCTTCAACACCATGCTTTCTGAATTTCCCTGTGCTTTAAACAAACCCGATTCTCTTTCATGAGCTCCACTATTTCTTCAGCTTGATGCAGGAGGTCTCTGAAAAGCAGAAAGGAAGAGAGAAATGATGAAGACATGGGTAAAGTTAAAGCTTTGGCTGATTTTTACCATTGAATCAAACAACATTTGAGGATTCAGTGGGATTAATCTTTTCTCTCCTAAATGTGTTAAGATCAGACAATTGACTGTGCTACCCAGAGAGCTTTGGGTGATTAGCTCATATTCAGCTATCTGACTTTCAGGCATGTGCACTTAGATGAAAATAGCAGCTTAGTAGGCGCACCTCAACTTCTATTTGAGCCAAAAATTTGTTTTGCAGCTATAAAGAGACCTGCTGTTGACTCAGGTGATCCAGACCCCAAAGCTGGGCTTTGTTCCTCCTGATCCCAAGAGGTGCCAATTGAGCCACGATGGCAGCCTCTGCCAGTACTGAGCATATTCTGTGTCCAGTGAAGTGCTCCAGCATCAAAGGTTTCCATCCTCCCCCTTGCCAGCTGTACATCAGCAGCCCAGCCAGAAGCCCCTCAGACTCACCTGGCTTGACTGTCTGGTGTCGCTCCCGCTGTGCCAGGCGGAGGGGACAGATGCAGGACCGAGGGGTTGAAGGTGCTAATGAGAGCTGAATGACACACACAAGGTTAGGCCATTTCTGCATCCAACAGACTGCTACTCTGCTGATTCATTAAACACAACGGAACTAAACCAGCCAGAACATGTAAAGTCTGAGGATCTCCTGGTGAGCATGAGAGGTACGCCCAAGCCCCTCCGCAGCTGTTTTTCTTGGTTTTGTTTCCTCACCTTCTGAAGTGAAGGCTTGATGTCTCAGTTTGTCTCCAGACTTGGGTCAAAAACCTCCATCCCCATCTCATGTCAGCCACAAGTAGTGTAGGTGGGCTTAAATAGAGGTAGCTGTAGAAATGAAGCTGCTGGGAAGGGCTACCCCGGGAGACTCATGACACACCAACGAGTTGCCATGTTTTAAACCCCTTTTACAGGGGAATGGACATGACACCACGGAGTTAAGATACTAGGAAGATGATTTGGAGGGCAGGACATTGGAGCTATATTTTACACAGCATTTCAGTGGGCATGAAAGTTTTACTTGCAGTGCCCTTTAAGCAAGCAAAGGCTGCCTTCAAAGACAGCCAATAGACAATGAATTCACAGACATGGCACATCTATGGCAGCCTCAGTGTAAATCCTAAGCATATAGCAGTTCTGGGCAGGCAAACCCGCACAAGATTTCACCAGGCCAGCATGGGCCGCAAGCACATACCAGCAGAGACTGTGTAGCAGGTAGAAACAACAGGCCAAAAAATCCTGCTGGGCATTTAAGAATCTTGCAGCAGTCTCACACTCCTTCTTCGCTGCTGTTTGTCTACCCAGACAGCCTCTTTAAAGCCAGCACAGATAATCCAAGCTGGCTATCCCCAGGTACACCATCCCCCAGGCTTCCCTTACACCCCTGCAGTGTGCCTGTGCTGCACCTGCTCTGCAGCCCAGCAGAGCCTTGGAGCTCCTGCCAGCAAGCTGTTAAATTAATTTGCTGAAGTTTTAGTGTGACAGCAAGACGCACCTGCTAAAGTTGCCACGCTTACTTCAAGGAAGTTCTTTCCTGTGCTATAGAAAGGGAAGAGAAAACAGGAAGTTCCTGTTATTCCATTTCTCAAAGAAAAATTATATTACAGCACAGCCTCAATTTCTTATTAGTTATGCTGCATCTCAGAGTGTAAATTCATGGCAGCTGCTGCAAGCAAGAATGAGGCCTTTCTTTTCCCAAAACTGTCATGTCATCAGCCACTGCTGAGTAAGAACATAGCCTTGCATCTCAAATTTTTCTGTCTCTGTACCCTCTGCATGCTGCAGTACTTGTGCTTGCTTATACACAGGTATAAGTGATGTAGGGGCCTCTCTGTGTATACCCACATACAAGTGGACACAGATGTTTACGCAACCGTTAAAGAAACTTAGCCTTTAAAAGTTTATCTGTGCAGTGCTAAATCCTCATCTGGAATGCTATGACTCAAAAGATCTGCACAGACTTGCAACTGCAAGGTTTGGCCATACGTTCACTCACTGACTTAGATCTGCTAAAGGGGCATGGAAGAAGGAAATGGGGTAAAGCTCGTCCGTTGAAGCACTGGGAATCAGCCAAGCAGAGGACAGGGTATCTGGACTACTCAGTTCTTTCCTAGCTCTGATAAATCCCTGATTTCTGGTGTCTAACTAGAGAATTATGATATTTACTACCTAGGATTTATCATGCAGCAATGATTCTTAATCAAGGGTATTGAAACCCCAAGGTAATTCTATATGCTGCATAAGTACAAACAATTTCTGTTACCAAAGGACGGGAAAAGTTACTGTGTCTCAAAATCCTTTCTATTTTACATAAGCTTTCTCCTCCTCTCTATAAAACAACAAAAAAATTGCTTGGGCATAATTCCTGCACTGTGATAGTATAGAGATTAGGATAATGAAACTTATAAAAGCTAACTATTAATTGTTACCTTTGGAGTAAATCCTCGCCAGATTCTGGTGTCTGTGAACAAAGAAGCAATAAGAATAATATTAAGCAAAGTGTAAACTAGACCTACATATGTTGTTCCCCTACTATATTCCACTCCTGTTAGAGACAGTATTGTTTTCTACATACTCTTCTCCATTGTGTTGTAATCACTCACAGATTTAAGTTATTTTCCAGAACTTCCCTATTACAGTGAATTTTCATAGTCTGGTAATCCTTTCTTAGTTACCACTTTCATTAATGACGTTTTTACATACGGCACAAAATAAAATTTGACTAGCTGAAATCAAATTCCATAAAATGAAATGCTGCTCTAGACCAGCTTTCTCTGGATCTACTCCTACTCCTTTTCAACAAGGGACATGACCTGAAGTCATTTAGATAATTTACATAGATGGCACTCAGACAGAAGGGTGTCTGTTAAAAAGAAACAACATCAGTAGAGGAACTTCACTGATTTCAGAGAGTTTGAAGAGGAGACAGTGACAGAGATGTTTGCTCTAGGTAAGCAAACATGCCTTAAAAGAAGATCATTTACATGTTTTTGTATGACACCCCCACAAGCAACAAAGACACCAGCACAAAGAAGACTTGCTCTAAAGGGCCATGCACCTGATATGGGTGAAGCACCTTTGCATTCAGGACAATAAATTTTTTCAAAAGAGAGAGGTACTCACAAGGAGTCCAGAAGTGCTGATTTTCTAAAGGAAAAGTATGATGTCTTGATGGATACCATCTCAAATTTGAAAGTTGTTTTGTAATAAGGGAGACTCTACCCCATTTTTCGCAGTTACAGCTTCTCCAATGGCTATCAATTTTTGCTCTAGAGGCATTTCTACACTTCCTCAAAGCTTGAGAATTGTGGTTAAATGCTTTTAATTGGGCCTCAAATCTATTTCAGATATCCACTTCCAACTATTAAGACAAATAAAGATCATCCAAATCTGACTATATTATTACAGGCAGGAGAACTTTACCCCCTGATCTATACAGCAGAAGCATATCTTTGTGATCCTTGTAGATTTCCTGCCTTCTAGGTAGGAAACCAGTCTCTACAGAAAACACTTGAGAAGGTGGAAAATCTACTGCATTTCTCAATAATTTGTATTTGTTCCAGTTTGAATTTTCCCAGCATCTTCTTCCAGTTATTCAATCTGTTATGCTCATTGTTAGGAAAATCCATGCACTCTAATCAAATATCATGGTTCTCTGCAAGAGCACTGTGATCACATTTCCTCCTGCACGAAGTCAGCTGGCTATTTTTAGACTCAGGGTATACTGGAACACTGAACAGCAGGTATTTCCAGCCATTTTTTCACCAGAAGTCTTTGATGCTTGTGGAAAGATTCAAGTCCTGAACACCCTGAGACCCCAAACTACATCATCAGCTTACTTCATTACCACAGTGGAGGAAATGGGCCACGTTCAGCACATTTCCCACTTGTACTTACTCTTTGCAAGCTTCCTATTGCAGTGACTGCTTTAATGTCAGCTGGCCTTAGAGCATGAACTGCAGAAAAGCAAAAGACTTCAGGTTACAAAAAACCCTAAAACAGTAACCCTAAAAGAAAGTTACATTCACCAGTATATTAAAACATAACAAAGTCAGCTAAAATGCAAGAAGTCTATACTGATCGCTTTGATTGGAGGTTTTAAATTAGTCAGAAAGGATGAGAAACTTTACTCAGGTGTTCGGTAAATACTTTGGGTGTTTAAAGGCACTGATATGCTCAACTATCAAGCAAGAAAAGATCAAAAAACACTTCTGGGAATGATTGAAGTAATAGTGGCATCCCCAATTACCAGCTGAAGAAACAAAGGTAGAAAAGTAATCATGAGTGGAACAAAAAACTAAGGAGTTTATAGAGCCTAGCTCCACTTCAGTCAATCTCATTCATATGCATCCCTGCAAACATCTGATTTTTGCCCCAGCCCATTCTCAAATAATTTTGGGAGAAAAAGCCTCTGCAGAGACAATATCAAACACAAACCTGAAGATGAAGGGGTCTCAGGGAACACCACCCGCTTACATGAAAACTGCAAGCTTCTTAGAGCCTTTGACATAAACAAATTAATATGGTTGATTGCTTAGATCTAACAAGGAAATTCGTGGAATGAGGGGTCCTACGGGCTCCATTCTCACACAAGACCAAGACTTTACTCATGTAAACAATTTCAAAGAACAATAACACCTCTTTTAGAAATACATGGGAACGCAGATCTGGACAGCTGCGTTTTCAATTCACTCTTCCAGAACTTGACATTTTCTGCTCAGTTTTCTTACAGATTGCCACAGAACTGGGCCTGAGCAAATGGTGAAATGTGCTGAATACATTCTGTTACATCCATTGCTGCAGGGACCGCTTAATCTGGAAGAGGTCGTAAGGACAGCTACTGCAGGCATCTCTGCGTGCCAAGGGGCACCTGACTGACATAACAAAATGTTACATCTCCACTACGCAACAGGAAAGGCAGAATGAACCAATTCTGGCTCCTTAGCAACACCTGGCCAGGTGATCAGAGAAGGCAAGGATGCAAGTGGTGTTATTCACTCAGCGTGAGAGACAGCTCAGTACCAGCACAAACATTGTTTAATGCCATCCTATATCCTTATGGTAGGCACAGCCCAACACTGAGTGCTTTAAAGGGATGAAAGGCAATCCTCGCCTCCTCAGGTGACTTGGCAAGGAGTTCCCTCATTGCAATGACCATGAGTGGCTGGCTGACCATTACCAGTACCTAAAGGTGAAATCTGTATAGTGACAAGAGCCACCACGGTCCACACACACTCCCTAGTGCCCAGCTGGAGGACTTTAACGGTGCAGACACTTCGCACCGTTATAAAGCAAAGAAGAGTTTAATCCTAAAAGAACAACAGAGCATCTAGGAACAAGTGCTAACCACAAACGACCTATGAACAGGATATGCAACCTAATAACAAACACTGCTCAGAGAAAACCTCATTTCCTGATTACGTTCTGTAATCCTGCAGCTGCACTATCAATTGCCGACTCATTGGCTTTGCATTTCTTCTTTGCAGAAGCAATTTAGAGTAAAAAGCTGTATTCTTTCTCCTGCTTGCCTCAGAGGAAGCAACAGCCTGATAGGTAATGATAGGTATTGAAAACAGGAAAAAAAAGAAAGCTGTACTCATACTTTACCTCTAGTTCCCCATATTCTTCCAGATCATCTGCATTACCTTAAAAACAATAAAGGAATGGTTATGCTATATTTTTTTTACCTTAGGAAAAAAAGGCTTCATAAGACTCAATATATGAAAAAGCACAGAATCCAGAGAAGAGGCACCTTCCTCATCTGCCCTACTTTCCAAAGATGAGGCTCATCCCAACAACCAAACATATTTTCTTTGGTTTTGCTATACTAGAACAAGCTTTTAGTTATTACAAGCAGGTGAGATCTGTTGAAATAAGTGGAATGTGACAAATTTATAGGAACAGGTGATGAACTGCTTGTGGATCCCCTCAAACAACCCCATTCTCCACAGGCCTTCTCTAACTGTTTTCCTCTTCAGCACATTTCATATACTGCTATAATCTTATTCTGTCCAAATTTAGAGTAATTTGAACATGTACAAGGTGAAAGTCCTTAGAAAGGAGCAATTCACATTAATCTACATCTTCCACAGTCAGGGAGCAGCATGACACCGTTGTGCATTTGCCATAGTGATACAGAAACAGCTGCAATTTCTTCTCTTAGTAGAGTGTTGGCAGACAAAATAGCCTGTGGAGCCAGAAGTCAGGCCTGTAGTCGTTTCCTGTTAAGGAAACATTAGTCTCTTTCCTTGAGCATACACCTGGATTTATACAAATAGATTCTGGTTTATTCTAAAATTTCCACAAAGATAGCCACAAAGCCTAGGTCAGCTGAACTTCAAAGCACGCTCTCAGCTGTTCTTGCTCGCCACACCGAAGCCATCAGCATCCAGCAAGTCTCATACAGAATTAGAATAACTGTCCTTTAAGAGTCAGGAGCTATTTTTGGAATATTTAGCCCTGCTGAGTACTTCTGGCTTGTACACCTTTCTTTCCATGTCAAGGATAGAGTAAGAGCTGAGCCAGCTCAGCCCAGCAGGTGAGACATCCTTGGGTGTAGGGCAGCCAGGGCTGCTCACGCTGCAAGGAGATGTGCCTGGCATGAGCAGGGGGCACTGGGCAGCCTCTGGGGACATGGGCACCTGTGCATACAGGTCAGTGCGGTGACACGAAGCCACTACTGCTCCCCATGACCACTTCAGCCTGTCACCTGTGCCACTCTACGTGACCATATTCAATAACTGTCAGCAACTTCCAGACACGGCTTTTTCCCCTACTTGGGTTTCAGCCATGAGCTACTTGTAAATTTATATTATTTTTACAGTACTCTGTAGAAAGATGGGACAGTTTCCTGACTGTTGTGTGACATATTTTTAAAATTTCTGCCTGTTTAATCTGTGGTTTTTGACGATGCTTTACTCAGGGCAATAACCAGAACTCCAGTTCTGTCTGGATTCCTGGAGGCACAAGCAATGAGGGACTTGTTTGCATCACACAAATCTACCACAGAAACACAGTATCTGAGAATTTTAACACTAATTTCGACTATATTTGAGAATAGTTCCCTAGGTTACATTGAGAGAGAAAGAGGATCCAATCCCAGTTTCCAGGACTCAGGGAGTTGGAGGAACAGTTTTAAGACTGAAAGTCTGTCTAGTCTGCGATTTTGCCTCTGACAATATCAAAACGCAGATACTTAAGCAAAGAATAAGGAAAATACAGTTATACTTCCATGTTCTACCCCCCCAACTATCTGTACTATTGTGCCCCCTGAGCAAGCAATTACTTAATATTGAAGAAATCCCTGACATCTTTCTTCCATGGATTTGCCTATTTGCTTTTCTAACACTTTCACACTTTTGGCTTCCCCCAAGTCCTGCAGCAAAAGGGGCTTCATCATTTAATTGCATGTTGAAAAAAAGTACTCCTCATTTGTTAATAACCTGATTGTTTCCTTGCTGTTCTTGTAAAGACTAGTCATTCCCTCGCTTCTGCAAAATTTGCCATTTTGCGTGTGCCTGTATGTCTTTATCATATACCTATCCCTTCTTTTTCCAGGCTGAAGAGTCAGTTTCTTTGATCTCGTGTTGAAGTTGTTTCGTAAGTCTGACCACTCTCCCCCTTCATCCTTCTCCTAGGTTTTACCACATCTTTTTTGAGATGAAAAATCCAAATGACTGTCAAGATGCAGGTGAACTGTGGCCCCGTACACAGCAGCAGCAATGTGATTTTTATGCTGTTCTCTCACTAAATCCTGAATTAATTTCTGACTATCACTAGCACTGATATCTTCAGACAGTTCTGTTCTGGGGTCAAGCAGTATCTGTTTAAAATTCACCATAGCGTACACACAGATAAGAGTAATATATAAGGGGAAAACTTAGTCTGTTTCATTCTGAACATCCTGAACAGTCTGGCATCAGCAAGTTAGAATCCACCCTTATCCAGATCACTTCTGAACACGTGCAGAGCCCACATCCCAACACAGACCAATGTGAGCATCTCAGTTAATGAAATGGACATGTTCATATTTCTGCTTGGCTCACTCCCTTGGGTGGATATCACCTAATCCTGGCAGTTCTTTTATATTTGTCATCAGTTTGTTCAAGGATTTGGTCGTTACTCCTCTTGTCCCCTGTGCTGAAAGGCTTGGAGTGCAAGGCCTTTTTTAAGCTGCTACGCAAGGACACCAAAGAAAAAAGAATTTGTCAGGCTTCAGACTTCTTTTATACATCAGTCAGTTCTAGAGACTTGATGTTTCAGAAGAACTTGAAAAAGGATGTATTGGTTTTCATTCCTTCAATGATGATTCACTGTTTCTCTTCAGATTAATTTTTGGCTTGGCTGATTAAATTTTAACCTCCTCAGTTTTCTTAGTTTGTTTTGGATTTACACTTTCCATAGGATGACTTCTTAAACTCCTGCTACTCCCAGTATTATAGTTACGCCCTTACTCTACCACTGAATAATTCTAACTTGTATTTTCAATTTCCTTGACATAAAAAAAGGAAGTATTTTTCAGACAATTTTCCCAAGATTTGTGAGAAAGATTCTAACTCCTTTGTCCCTTGTTCTTATAGTTAATCTGTTTCAACAAACAATTCTTATAGCCTGCTATCTATCAACATATTTTGTCCTGGATAAAGTTTTCAGAGGACCCGCAGCCACCGTGCATATTTTTCCCTAAATTAAAAAGCTCAGATGTGATAATTTCTTCTGATTACTTCAGGAACCAAAACCTCCTAACAGTTTATTATTTATCAGAGCACCTTATAACCCTCTGAAAACACCGATCATCAAAGCCTACTGCTAAGGCAAAGCACTATTACTAGTTATCATTATTTTCTTACAGGCAGAGAGCTGAAGCACAGAGCCAATAAAGCCAAAACACACACAGCATTTTCAGTCTTGAGCACCTACAAAACTGTCATTGGCACCAAACATGGACTTTAGAGATGCAGTATAGCGAACAAGGGCTCCCCCCTACCCTGAATATTACAGAAATCTGAACAATGCCTTGAATGCCACGATGACGATTAACCATTCACATAATCTTCCATCACTGAAAAGAAGATGATCATAGTTATGAATTCAGAGAAAACCTCTGTTTCTTGCTTGAATTTCTGCACCATTTTGGCACAGATTTCACTGCTAGTCTGATTGTTTGGTGATGTTTCTCTTATCAGAAAGTTTTAGTGCCTAAGACCCAGTCTATCCCCAGAACAGTGCAAACCAATGCATACATCTTTATCAAAAAATGATCAAACATACCCAAAACTGCATTTAAGATCACAGTTCTACTCACAGATTTTCTTCATCTTGCTTCTAAAACTCCTGCTATACACCCACCTTGCAACAACTAAAAATAGAGGTTCCCAAACACTGTGCAACGCAAATTTTCAAAGGGCCTTTCAAAACTCACCTTCTGAGGAGAGCAACCAAAGGAACAGCACACCTAACAATAGCTTCATGGTAACCACCTCTATGAATCGATACTTCTGGAGTGCTGTGTGTTAGATGTTAAGGCTGAGAAGAAAGAAATTCTCTTCCTTTTTCTCCTTTATATCCTAAAAGCTGATAACTCAGCAGCCATAAAACTTACTAGCTTCTACCTTTGGAAAGCAAAGTGATGATGTTATCTCATTTCATTGCCCATCCAAGGGTCAAAGAAGGAGCACAGCTTCTTTCACTTGTTCAGAGAAAGCTGGCCATTTTTCAGGGGAGTTCTCAAGGATCTAAGGACCAAGATCACATGAGTCAGCTTCCAGCAGGGTCAAGGCTCTTCCAGGCAATACATAACACATTAGTTCGGCATTAGCCTGCCTCTGCCAGGCAGGGAAGGAGCCTCTGCTCCTGAGGCAACAAGGTCAGCTGAACCCTATGTAGCAGCCCACACCCACCCAAAGAGGAAGGTTGTACTCTTCCTTTTGTCTCCTTCCCTACCTGCCTCCTTCCTTGCCTTCGACCAGACTCATGCTGTGCCTGTTTCTCTTCCACTAGTTCCTCTTCTGTCAGATTTTCCTTCACTGGGTTATGCCTCACCAGTATTTGCCAAGACAGAGCAGTGTCAGGCAAGCAGGATCAGTAACTCTGCCCTCACACTGCACAGGCCTCCAAACCCTTCGCTATGACACCCTTACAGCAGCATGGTCACTTCCGTAGAGTCAAAGAACACGCAGAAATGCCAGCTAGACTGTGGTACAACACTGCCCAGGGAGACTACCACTATGCCTGAATTACAGTGTTAGGGTCAAACCTCTGAAGAGCAGCCTGCTGTCCTCACACAAAACAGCAGAGTGACCTTTGGCCTCTTCCGAGCCCACTGACACCCAGAGAGAGCTCCGACATGAATAATGGGAGTCTGCTTAAATAAATAACTTTAAATGCTTAAATAACCCACTAACACACCCAACTCAGGCAGTCTAACCCATCCTCCAAAGGGGTTTTTGTTTATTTTGCTTTTCTGTTGTTTCATGACAGAAATTTGACATTCTTTGAAGGAACATGTTGGAGGTAGATCTTGTGCTCATTTTGCTTTTCAAAAACCAGGAATGCTGTATTAATTCTGAACAGCTATTGTTCAGAGCGACCTGGAAGGAGGAATGTACATAGACAGGAAATATAACTCCTTCATCCCCTGAGTCTCCACTATCAACTTAGCAAAAACATACCTGCACAAGGGGCTTCTCACCTCAGACACAGCTGCACGTTCAAGCCTGAGAGGGATGAGCTCATCCTGCTTGGGGGTCTCACACCTGAAACACAGTTTGACACCCAAACTCCTTTGACCAGTAAGGTAACGAAAAGATAAAGGCTTACTCACTGTCAGGGCACAGCCCCACACCAGCAAGCCCCGCCGGGGCTGAGCTGCAGTGGAACTCCCAAGCACGTGGTCAGAAAGAGGGAGGTTCAGGTGAGGCTGGTCAGGGCCATTATCACACCTCAGTCAAGGTGGCATTGTGCAGTCTCAGCATGGATGGGAATTACCTTTGGGGGGTTTCGTCATTACATACAAGGGTTTGTGGCTGCTTCACTCCTCAACGGAAAGCTCTCTCTATCAAAAGTCTGAGAAACAGACTTCTTGAAGGGCTGGAAGTGTTTAGAATCCCAGAAAGTCTGTCCCTCATCGTACACCAAGCAAAACATGAAAAGGAAGGTAGCATTAATTCACTCATTTGCCATAAACCACAGATCCAAGAGTAAGTTTAGCCTTTAAACACTGTGACATGCTCCAGAAGCAAAACATCGTTAACTTCAAGGCTTGTAAATCTCTTGTAAACATTCCTTCCCACCACTGACGCATCAAAATAGCTCCTAGACTAAATAGCAAATAACAAGTGGCAGCAAAGATCAAAGAAGTTTGCAAAAGGGAGGAGAGAGAATTTTCTATTAGATGTAGAAGGTGTCAGAGACAAAACTTTTACCTCACTGCAAGGGCAAAGCTAGATGCAGCTACAGAAGGCAAGGAGAGTTCCAGACCATAAACCAACCCTCAGCTGATGGTATTTAGGAATATCCTAGGGAACTGCAGCCATGTAGCTGATTACCTAATGATCAATACAGAACATCTTGTGTCTTCCCTAAAGTGCCTGCTGCTGCTCAGGTGGGACGAGGAGCTAGCTGGACCTGGTAGTTAACCCTGCCTGAAGCGTGTGACTTTTCTTGTCCCTTGCCCTGGATGGAGAGGGCTCATAACACAATCGGCACAGAAGAGCATTACGTGAGGGTTGGTGGTGAAGAGCAGAAGTTTTGTGCCTTGGCATGTCCTCTAGCAGAGGACCTGTTTCACAGGTCTACACCCCACAGTGCAAAACACCACAAAAACAAAAGTCAAGTCCCAGTTACAGTTTTAAAGTAAGCAACACCCAAACAGATACTCAAACACATGTGCTAAAGCATATTAGCCAAACTCTTTGGTCCATTGCTACATTTTTGGGTGGCTTATAATATACCTAAAGCTTCACCTTTCATACTTGGTGAGGGAGCTATAGCTGGGAAAGTCGTGGGATTTTTTGTAGCTTAAGTTTTTCCTTACCTCCTGTGTTAAACAGAGCTTTTTCCTCCATTTCTTTTACTCATACAGAATACCAAAACCCAAAAACTCTTTCAACCTATCTAGGTCCTCACCTATAGGACTGCTGTTTTAAAATACAAATAGTGAAGGTATGGCTGCATATTAAAAGAAAAAAAAAAACCAACAATAAAACCAAACAGACAAAAAACTCCACAGCACTCAACCATTCATAACTAAACCCAAGATGTTTGTCACCGCAAGCACAACCTTGTACTGAGTAACTTAGGGAGGTAGCTCATTCAATTGCCAATAAGCAGAGGCCATATATCAGTGGATAATGTAATTGCATCCACAAAATTATCACATTACACTGGCATAGCAGAGGACTTCTTGTGGAAATACAAAGCAGACCGAGTTTCCATTTCATTTGAAGATAGAGCCTGTCTGTGACCTGTCACTGCTTCAGCTAATCCTACTGCCTTGACTAAGCATTAGATCTTGAATTTTTTATTTAGGAAGCATACCCCTGAATTTTTCCATCTATGAGGCACCCATCTGTGATGGGTAGAACATGACAGTGCTACAAAAACGTCAGGAATAAATCATATACAACAGCAAGACATTTCATGTGTCCTTGTGATGTTGTGCCCTTGCCTCCTCTTGCTGTGACTCACACTGCTGGTAAATTTAGTGCATACTCTGGACCTAGACAGAAGATCTTCCTCCACAGGGGAGTTCAGACATGCAGTAGAGGGTGAGGAGATCAAGTGAGGCCAAGGGCAGCCAGGGACACGAATCACACGGCAGCAATTCTGCGGCAGCAGGCAGGAGAGCTGCACAGCTTGAAGGAGGCTGCTACCACCTGCTGGAGGGAGTGCAAATCCTCCAAGGAAAAGAAGAACACCAACGTTAATGTGGAACTGGAAAGCACCGGTCTGCATATGGTCAGATTACTGAAAGTGGGCAAAAGGCCTTGTAATGCTTAGCGCAGTCCTTTAAAAAGCTTTTGCACTTGCAGGCGAGGAGGATATAAATTGTTCCTAAAATGGCTTTAAAAAAGAAACCTTGGTAAAAACAAATGCAAACACAAGGCCTCAAATACACTTCCTTAAATTTTTCTAAGCTCAGCACATGGTTGGACTCTCGACTTTTATAGTTAGATCTGCATAGCTGCTATAGAGACCTAAGCTGTGGCAGTAAGTATGTAAATACGTGAGGTCACCACTACAATTATAGCCATGTTTTGGATGAGCTATGAAGCAGCGCTCTCCTGCAAGCACCTACCAGTAGCTGAAGGCAGCAACATAACAAGGAAAACTCCAATCCAGCGTTAATAAGCAAATGAAACTCGAAATTTCTTCCTTGTGCCTGAAGGAGGGCACAACCTCCCACACAGATTGTTTGATTGCTCGCTGAGGGCACAAGCCGTTTAGCCACTCATCTGTGGCTGGCACCAAAGTACAGCATAAAGTCCATCGCCACAGACTGTTCGGTGCTGCTGAGAGGCTGGTGGTGCCCAGCCTGCCTTTGCAGCTTGTGTATCTGCCACAGGTCCCTCATTCCCCACTGCCTGTCACAAGAACACGGTGTGCCCTCTGCAGCACAAGCTGGAACTGCTCCTCACTGCCTATTCTAGCAGCCTCTGGGCCTTTGGTGCAGGCAAGCTGCAGATCATGCCATAGGCTGAAATCCTGCCGGCTCCTTGGGGGCAGGAGTCCTTGAAGTCTGATGATAGCCTTAAGGCTGCTGAGGACTCTCAACAGCCAGACAACAGCAGAAGCCAAGATTTAAAGATCTCTGCTAAAGATTGCTTTTACTGACTTTTCTGTATTGTGAGGATTCGTTTGAGTCTGTAAGCAGCAAGAAGCTGGGGACCAGAAGCTTCCTGTGGCCGCCTCAGTTGGCCCCTTGGTTATCAAACCAGGAGATAAAGCTCATTTCTGGGGAGCCCTGTTTACAGCCACAGACTTGAGAGAGTTCACCAGTGCTACCACAGCCTTGAGAAAGCAGTGCTGGCAGGAAGGCAGATAGAAAAGGGAAGCAATCTGCCTGCCTCTGATAGACAGTGATGGCATTTGATGGCAGGAACCAGAAAATACATGCTCTCTTCCCCTGTCTCTGGGTGAGTTCAGCGATGCTTACATGCAAAGCATCTAATTCTCAAAGATTTGCATGGAAATCAGGCAGCTAAATAAACTCTGCTGCGAACTGAAGAACAAGTCTCAAAGTGCTGTGGTTCTCTGTAAAATGAAAACATGAGTATTCCCTTTCTCCCATTCTTTTCCATTAAGCTATAAAATTCCCAAAGCAGTGCCAGCTTTTGGCTGTTTGTATTCATGCCACAAAGGGGCTCTGTTTTCAGCCAGTGCTGTAATTGCAGCAGCCAGTGTGGGAAGCTCCTGGCTCTCCTGTGCTCTCTGAAGCTCTTCCCACATGAAGGTGCAATGTACAGACTCTATGGGGTCAGCCTGTCTAGGTGCCACGGCGTTCCAGACTTGCTAGTCCATCTATGCACACCCCAAAAGTCCTCTGTTTACCTGACTCCCCCGCAGAAGTTCATTTCTCAGCCTGTCTTTACATGTCAAAAAACGTATTCCTTGGACCTCAGTGAGCCAGCCCCAGATGTGCTATATTCCTTTTGCATCATTAATACCTGTGCCGCTCTTGAAAAAGAGAAGACTGTCAAGTGGTAGCACAGTGATGGAGATGGGGAGACGAGGTAAGGCTGCTTTTCCTCATAATGGATGAGACTGTTTGACTTTTCTGGCTGCATTTGCACCAAACTCTTAGAGACCTTTACACTCCACAGCTCTTGAGGTTGCTCAGTTTTTGTCCATTACCAGCGGAAGCTCCTGGAGCCAGGAGTGTATGGCTTGGTGTGTTCCCTTCACATACTTCACACAACACAAATCGTGGCAAACCCGTCCTCCCATCATAGTGTTCACCATCTATGCAACCCTCTGATCTGCTCTCACCTGTTTTGTGGCTAAAAGAGCCAGGCTGTCCAGGTGCTCTGAGTCTTCTTGCTCACGAGTTCTTTCACCCGACGAGTGGAGCTGCACTGAGGCAAGCCTGAGGGTAACAGATTCAGTGCTTAGAGAAGTGAGTTGAAAGGCCTTTGGATACAGATGACACTTTTTTACTAAGGGACCACACAAGGGCAAGCAGCTGAAGCCTTCTGTAACTGTGAAGAGGTGCTTACAGAAACTAAATTTCCTTTTGTGAGGCAAAGAAATCGCAGGAGAACAACAAGCAAACACCATCAAGTCAATCTTAAACCCGAAGTCACACACAGCTCAGCACTCCAGAAAGGGAAGCAGGTAAACAGGCATAAAATAAATAGGAGGGGTGAGCATACAGAAACTACAGAAGCCAGACTGGACTAGAAGTATTTACAGTGCAGGGCAGAAAGGAGTATCGGTGCTCTGGCTGGAGCACATGGCCAGTTGGCCTGAGTGACAAACTGCGCGTGGAGGGTCATGCCTGCTTCAGCCAGCTGTAACTCTGGCAGTTGCCACCAGAGGACACCAAATTCCTACATGTTCACTCCTGAACACAACGAGCATCCTGACCCTTCGGCTGAGAGTGGGGAAAAAATGTCATGGCCGTGGAGCTGTACCTCCAGTCTTTAGGAGGAGCAGTCCAGGCCAGGGGATTCTTGATATGACCTGCGTTTGTCCAGGTGTACCATCACATAACAGTAGCTCTGTCTCCTCCCTCCTAGTCAGAAGCCAATTTCAAGCTTGTGTATCTTCAGTGACTGCATGCTTTGAAGACCAGTAATAATACAGAAAATAACAGTGATTCAAACCAACGCTAGATGATCGGGGACCAAAAGCCACTGCCAGCTGAACAGATGCTCTTATCCCATATTTCCACTGAAAGAGCCTTCCAAAATTCACAGCTCTGCCAGGCTTCATCCTGACATTTCAGCGGAATATTGCAAGAATGCCATCAAGTGCTAGAGGCCTTTGTTTTTAAGATGGAAAGGCTGGGCTCTGGAACCAGCTACGGGTGCAGGCACGGGCCTGTCCATAGGATTTTCTGAACAATTAATCTGCAGGTTATTATTTCAAGTGATCTCAATAAATTGCAAAATCTGCTCAGAATCAACTGGATAAAATTCAATAAAAACTCAGCAAAGTACTGTGATTGGGAAGGAGAAATTAGGTGCACAAATGGATAACTTGGAATAATTGGTTAAGCAGCAGTACTACACAAAAGGATCTGGAGGAATTAGAGTGGATCATATAATGAGTCAACAGTATATTGCAGTTGCAACAAAAACATTTCTTTTGGGATATATTAATGGAGTGTCATAAGTATGCCACAGAAAGTCATTATTCTGCTCTACTCCAAAACAGTGCTCACTAATGCTAAGCTTTGTGCCAAATCTGGGACACTAGCAGTTTCAGAAAGATGGAGTTAGAGGAGACCAGCCAGCCCAATAGGAAGCTTAAGAAACCCTAGGGAAAGCTGGATGGACTAGGGGAGGTTTTTCTGCGAGAAAGAGAAGAGTGAGGATGGCTGCTCTGATCGCAGGGGCCTGTTCTAGCCAGCAGCAATTACCATGCATCCGTTTTCCCTGGCGGCTCAGAAGAAAGATAGGCAGAGGGGTCCCAGATCAGTGTGGAACAAAGGCAGACACCAAATCTGGGACTAGTTTGGGTTTCATCTCAACAGGCATCTCTGTTTTTCTTACATAAGAGGGAAGGTATGCAGGTGGGGGATGGGAGGGGTCACGAGTTTTGATGTGACTGTCAGTGACAACCTGGAAACTTGCTTTCAGGTGAGGAATGGTCCTTTTAACACAACAAAGCGGCACACCCAGGAGTGCATACACAGACCACACCTACTGGAGCCAGCTTCTACAGGGTTGTTTGTACAGCAAGCAAAGGAGAAAATAAAGATTGGAGATGGAGCTTGCTTTTTGCCCACTCCTCCCCCAGGTCAACCTGTCCCTATGTACAGTATAGCAAGGCTGTTCACATACTACTGCTTTCTGCGGCTCCTGGGGACCTTCGAGGTCCTGCTAATATCACTGCTGTAAGATTCCCACCCCTTAGACCTGGTTTCCACCAAGCACCTAAATAAATTTGGGCATGTCCCCATTCAGCAAAGGCCTTAAGCTTATGCCTACATTTAAGCACAAGTGTCAGAGTGTGTGTTCCACGACTTCTGCAAACAAGGCCTTTACCTTAAAAAACACATAGATAAAACAACTTTTCATTTAGCTAAGCTCAAATACTCCCCTCAAACTCCTTGAATCTACCTCCTCTCTGACACTGAAAGAGATGCCTTGCATAAGAAGACTCCCTTGCTTCCTCTCTGCTGTAATTCATCAGCTCTTCCCTGCTCCAGGGCACGTACCTCTAGGGACAGATGAAATCTATTCCTGTTTGTTACTATGCAGAGCTAGATCTCAACAGCAGTGATAAAGGCCCTTGCACATCCTAGCTTGCTTTCTGATACTTCCCTTTTCTCTGGAATTCATACTCCTCACCCGCCCTTGCTCCCTTCCCCCTTCCCTGTTTGCTCATACTTCTGGAAAGATGACTGAAGGCTAACCAATGAGTAAGACACTGCTGCACGTCATCGCCTGTCTGCTGCAAGAAGGGGTGAATAAGTTCGTTTGTCCACAGGTTAAAGTGAGGTTGCCATCCTAACAAGGAGCATGTAATTGGGAGACCAAGCAGTGGGAAACCTGCCCTCTCCTCTCTCGTCTGGAGCTTTTAATTTCTCTTGTTTTCTTCATTGCGTACAGCACTTTATGCCTGCACAGCATCTTTCAAGTGAGGATCTCAAAGGGCTTCACAGACCTTAATTAAACCTCATAAATCCGTAATTGATAGATGAAAATTCTGAGTCACAAAAAGGTGAAGTGATGTGCTCACAGTCAAACAGTGAGTCAGTTGCAGAGCTTGGAGCAGGGCTATGGTGATCCCAATCCAGTACTCAGCATCTTCCTCCCTTGCCAGACCTCACGGAAGACTTGGAGAGTGACTTCAACAGCTGCCTGATGCCGCTCCCAGTGGCCATTCAGCCACTGATGGGGAACAACCATCAATGGCATTTGGTGCTGCAGTACCAGACTGGCTAAGGGTGGAGGCTGGGTTGCAGGAGTACTGCATTATCTGGGAACAACCCCAACCACCCCACTCCCCGCTGACTGAGAGTCCGAAGCCAGCCTGGAGCCCGGGGCTCAGTTAACAGCTATTTCTAAATCCCGAGGGGACAACCACAGGATAAGACCAGTCCCTTCACCCTCCCCATATGGTGGCCTGGCAGGGGAAGGGCCCTCGTGCCCCGATACATGCCCGTAGGAGCAATGCTATTATCCCTACCAGGGACACAGTGCAGTCTGCACCCAGGGACCCGGGCAGGCACCCAGCCAGCTCCTGGCTGTCAGTTGGCCTCGGGCAGGTTCCTTCTTTTTTCCTCTGTTTCCCTCCCAAGCCTTTGTTTTCACATCCATAGCATGTAGGCTCGGCAGCGCCGGGACCCTCCCGGCTGGGCGTTTGCGCTGAGTGGCCCGGTCCGAGTCTGGCTGGGCTGGCAGGACAGCACAGCCCTGCCTGCCCATCCCTCCTCGGTGCCGGGGAGCCGGTCCCTCTCGGTGGACATCGTCCCAGTCTGCTTTCCAATTATAGCATTGCAGGGCTGCGACTGTGTTTAATTGTCTGCGTTTTATAAACACTAAACGGCCTTGGCTGACGCCCGAGTTAATGATCCCCTGCAGAAGCAACTTTGGCCGGCCGGCTCCCAGCTGGGCCCTCACCACGCCCACCAGAAAGGTCAATTAAAAAAAGATGGGAGAGGATAAAAACACAGAAACAAAACTTAAAAGACGATAATGCACCTGAGGAAATGACACATCCCCGCCTCCTGTCTGCCACCGAGCTGTGGTGCCGCTGCTGAGTTACGCTTTCCTGAAGGCATCAAACAGGAAAGCTCTGCTCCTCAAACCCACCTGCCTGCCATGTCCAGCACTAGCTGCCCACACCTGAACATCCTTTCTCAACCATCCCAGTGACCACCTGGATCAGGGTCCGACAACGGCAGAAGACCTGTAGCAGGACAGATCAGTTCACCTACCATGTCAAACCTACATTTGTTTCCTCCAGGTTTTCCCCTCACCTAATATTAGCAAAGGGAAAAAAACCCAACACAACTCACCTCAAAAATGCGAACAGAATGAAAACCCCCAGAGTAAACAGCCAAGGCTTTTATGTTAATGCAAGAGTCATTGACAGCATCAAAACAAAGGGAAAATCTCTGAGTCAAATTTGCAAATGATGTAAATAAGTCTGTTGAGTTTCAGTGAAGGGCACAGACTGCCATACAGTATGTATATAGGTATATGTGCTGCCCTCATCCCCCTCTGCTACCGCATCCCAACTCAGTGGCACAATGGACACTGGAAGGGGAACAGATGACACTTCAGTAGGATTTGTACATATCACCGCTAAAGCTCAGCATTTCTATTTTAAAAAGAAAGGAAAAAAAACAATGAAAAACCTAAACAGGGCGAGTGCACAGCTGCAAGGCGGCCTGGGTAATTGTGCAATGCTGGGAACTCTTAGGTAGTTAATAATTATACTCAACCTTCGGTCTAGTTCCTAACAACACCCCTAGGCGTGTCGCTCTTACAGAATAAGGGCACACGCCCTGCTGTGTCTCCTTGCTTAACAGGAACACAAAGTACAGTAGTAGGAGGTGTTTCCTTGAACTCTGAACAATTGGACATTTAAGGATTAATTACTGTTAAGGAGCTTTGGACTGGCAAACACACTAACTCAGCTCTTGGCTGCGTCTCCCCGCCAAGTTCTCTCAGTCATCCTAATTAGACATTCTGATACCATCTTTAATTATATGATCTCACATGCTATTTTTTTTCTTCTTTTTTTTTTTTCTTCTTCTTACAGTGAACCCCTGTCTCCTGCAGCACGCCGAGAGGGCAGAGCACGGAGGGGTGAACGGGCGGTGAGGAAGGTGCGGGGCTGGGAGTTGCTCCCCTCCAGCTCTCTTGGTGCAGCAGCAAGACCATGCACTGTTGGGACCCGAGGCGATAGGGACCCGAGCTCCCGACACTGCTGAAAACACCTCAGGTCTTTCACAAGAGGGAGGAAAGCACTGAGCCTGCCACAGCTCCCTCACTGCTGTGGGCAAGACGGGACGTATACTGTATTTGTCAGTATTGACTGCAGCCTGGCTGGAATAATCCTGCACCGAGCGATATCCCGCGCCAGCCGCAGCGAGTGCGTGTGTGTGCGCATGTATACACACACATTTGCTCTCCTGTACACACCTTGATCTTGTTGAAACAACAGGAGGAGCACAGTGCGTGTTATTAATGTTTTTCACCTTTGTAAACATTGCACTGCTGGGGCGCTGCTCCTGCGCCCCAACACGCAGCACCCAGCGGTGCTGTGGGCCTGCCCTCCCATCCCCCTTGACCTAGGGCCTGCCAAAAGCTCCTGAAGCTGCTTCACATTCAAGCTGATCCTGTTGGACTGCACTGTCCTTCCTAGGAAGGGATCTGGCGACATCCGAGAGTCAGTGACCGGCATCACCTTTTTTCTGTGTGCTGTCACTAGCTGCCCATCCTCCAGCAGCCCCCCCTTCCCCCAGATGCAAGGAGGGAAGTTTTGGGCTGCGTGCCTTCAACTGAAACGCTGCTCTGCTGAGCTGGAAACTCGGTATACCCTGAGGTCAGCCGAGGTTCACTAAGCTGGGGAACTCCTTAAATGGTATAGGCTGAAAAGCCGTCGCCCTTTGTTTTCGAAAGCAGCACAGGGAGAGATGGGCAAGTTCTCACTGGGACCCTTTCCTAAATGCTGGACCCGCAGCCTTGTGTGAATGTGGGGGCAAAGAGGCAGCGGCAGCTGCTCCCTGCTTTTCCCAGCGCCAGCCTGCTCCCTGGAAATGGCTCCAAGATCCACCCCTGCCTCTGCTTGCCAGAAGAACTGGTTGGCCTCAGCCGGGAGGGTGCGCAGCTCCCGTGCTCGCCCCATGCTCCTGGGGCTGTCGAGCCTGGCGTGCATCCTGGCAGGGTCTCTGCCGTGCCCGTCCTGCTCTAGGGTCTGGGTTAGCCTGTGGGCATAAGCAACCACTGATCACTTCATCACACCTTTCCAAAATCAGGGGGGAGGGAAGGAGGCCCTGACTGTCCCACAGGCAGGCAGCAGTACCCCACACAGGGAGGAGCCGTCTCCTCCCAGCTCCTAGGCGTTCCTTGCTGATTCATAGTCAACATAATGGGGCTGAGATGGCGCCATTGATCCTGCTGGGCAGGCGGAGCCGCTATATGGTAGGGATTAGTAATGACTTTCTTCCCCATGGCACCGGGTCACAGGATTTAGCCCTTTGTACAGCCCCACTGTGGAAACAGTCTGCCTCCCTCCCTGCCACCAGAAATGTGCCTATGGAGCTGCCACTGGTCCTGGGGAACAGAGAAATACCAACAGCGGCACAAAAAAATTCAGAGTTGGAGCCATATGACAAAAGGAAAACAGAATTGGAACCAGACAATCACCAGGGGTGGAGGATAGACCTACCCTACTAAGGCAGCCAGCCATACTGTCAGGAGGCCCTTCCTTCAGTCCTCTAGGACAGGCAAGCCTATGCAGTCAGGGACCTTCTCCAGCCAGGTGCATCTTGGAAGACCTCGAGTTGCCAAGACCTTCACTGTACAGCTCCGGCTCTGTGCCACCACAACCTTGTTCCTTGTAGCTGCCTGGGAACAGCCTGGCCACAAGCAACTACAGCTCCAGCAAACCCCTCACCTCACCAGGACAACACGAGCAGGGGGAGGAAGATCGTCACTCCAGGATGAACACCCATCCCAGCTGCAGGTGCTGACAGAAGAGGACACCCAAGGTCAAGGGAAGCACCTGAAGCTGATGTTTTGAAGGCATCACTCTCCTTTCCTATTCCCTCCCTTTTACCACAGGCAGTGTCACAGGCAGATCTTCATTTCCTCAGCTGCCAGAAGCAGAGAATGTAATTAGATACCAGTATGGCCTCAGAACGCTGCTCAGAGCAGAGATTTAATCACGGTCCTTGTGGCTCACAAACACGGTGTTCAGTCAGAGGCTACAAAAGGCAGCCAACATCTCCCATCACCCCCATGACCTGGAGCAGCCAGGGAGGAGTGAAGGGTTGCAGCCTTCCGAGTCAGCATCAACCTAGAACAAAGGCTGTGGCAACCGATTCCTGAGGCATGAGGCTGTGGTGCTGCTCACTGCTTGACCCCTGCTCAAGCTCTGGCTTTGAGGAGTCAGAGCAGGGCTGTGCCCTGCTAGACCATAGGGCAGCCTTAGATGTGGAGGGCTCATGATCTTACCTTTCCCCTAGATTATTCATGGGCCTCTGGCATGTGGGCCTTTAGAGCCCACAGGCTGGTGTCTGTTGCTCTACCCTCATTAACATGAAACAAACAGTTTCAAAACTAAATCAAGTACATTTCAGAGTGGAAATATGATGTAAGCAACTCAAACAGGAATTAGTGAATTAGAGCATCCAGTGCTTGAATATCTTGAGCCACCCAAAGGAAAAGAACTGACCTATTTCCTCGCTTTGCTCAAACCCAGCATCTCCTGCTGTGGCCTTTCACATCAGTAATCACCAGCAGGAGTGTGTGTCATCATTAGGAGCCACTGATGAATTTGCCTGAGTGTGGGAGCCCAACCAGGGTTACAGAAAGCGGGTGGGGGGCCAGAGGGAGCTCTTTGCTCAGTTAATGGATTGTGCCTGACCCATGTGCTCACCTAGGATCATCAGCTGTAGATCCTTATTTACCTTTCCTGGGAACTTGAAAAATGAGTTTGGTCTGAGAGAGGAAAAACAGTAGGAGAGCCTGCAAAAGGCAAATAGGCAACAGTTCCTGGCACTGCCTGTGGACTTGCAGAGTTGTACAGTCATTTGTGGGATGCAGGATCTAGATCACAGCCATGTAAGGCCTGTCTCCTTCTCTTCCCCCACGCTAGTCTGTGGAATGGAGCATGCAAAATTAAAAAGGAAATCTGAGACTCACACTGCAGCAAGCTGAACAGTTTACATTCTTGTCTGCCATGATAGCCTCCTCCCAGCTTAGTCCTTATCTGTTTGACCTTGCATAGCCAGCACCAAAAGGCTGATATTTAGTACAGAGGAATTCTGGGGTTCAAATGAGATAGCACTGCAAGGGGAAAGAAATATGCTCGCAGTATGTTCCTTCAGGACTATGTGGAATGAAAAGCAGAAGCACAGAATGGTTGAGGTTGGAAGGCATCATGACAGAGTGTCTTGTCCACCCTTTTGCTCAAGCAGGGTCAGTTAGAGCAGATTGCTGAGAGCCATGTCCAGCCTAGTTTGAATGTCTCCAAGGATGGAGACTCCACAAACTTCCCTGGTCAACCTATGCCAGTGTTTGACCACTTTCACAGTGAAAAAGTTACTTTCATGTCCTCTATTACAAATTGTGACCGTTGCCTCTCATCCTGTCACTTGGTACTACTGGGAAGAGTATGACTGCATCTCCTTCACTCCCTACCCCCATCAGGTATTTACACACTTTGGTAGGATCCTCCCTGAGCCTTCTTTTCTCATAGCCAAACATTCCTAGCTGTCTTGGCCTCTCCTCCCAGCCTTGTCCCGTCTTCGTCAAAGAAAATCTTCCTGAGGTGTACTGGATCTCACTACACTGGAACACGCATGAAAAACTTTCATTTAAACCTCAGCCCTATGAGAGAGTGCCAGCAACTTCCACCCATCTGACAATCCATCTGCACTGTTCATTGTCCTGACACTGGGCAGGCACTGCTGAATGGGGGCCTCACTAGTGCCATGTGAGACTGAGCAGAAAACACTTGTTAGGACGATATGAAATTTCAGGACACACAGACATCAGCAGAGTAGGACCATATAGTGTAGGATTTTTTCTTTTAATGCATCATTTTTTCCACTTTGGGGTATCTGATGCAATAACCATGTCATTGTTTTGCTCTGTCACATCCTTCCCACATGGCAGTGGAAACATCACTTCAAACCAGTATTCTGGATGCCCTCCTTTCCCCCACTCCCACTCTAGCTCTGCTTGCCATTAAGCTTTCTTCAGATTTAACACATGCTTATTCTTTCCATTGGCTGCAGAATTTCTGTGGTGTGCCTGTAGCTGCTCCTGCAGGTTCTAGATAAAATTTTTAAAGTGAAAAAAAAATCACCAAAAGCCTTCATCTGACAACTTGAAATCCCCTGGCATGATATATTCAGGCAACTCCTCTAGGCTTTCTCTTTCCACAAAAGCTCTGTTCCAGATGGGGTCTCCGCTCCACGTAAGAAGACCAGGCTACCCACACATGCTGCTTGGAGAGAGGAGCCAGTGCTTTGGTCAATAAGAAATGTGACCATGAGGAGAACTCCAGAGATGAGTCTCACATTCTGGGAAGGGGGCAGGCAAAAGAGAACAGGGAGCCTCTTTTAATTCTTGTACACACTAAAGACATCATTGGGATGTATGCTGATCCTGATGGAAGAGTTTTTGGTGCAGATGTCCCTCGCAACCTTTCCTGCAAAAGGAATGGGTGATTTCTCTTCCAGTACGACTCTGCCTACCCTGTGATAAGATACAGATCACTCCCTATCATCACAGGGTTAGGGCATTGCAGGGTAGAGGGAGGATGGGCCTGTTTCAGAAGGAGGGGAAATTCCCGATGTAAAGTGATCTAAACCAAGATGAGGATGTTGGGAAAAACATAATTTCCGTGTCAATGTGGTAGAATTTGGCCTCCCACAGCTAGAAGACTGGTGGAAAAGAGTTTGCTCTGCCGTGCAATTTCATCCTTCAGAACCAAGTTACAGTAACTGCTGTGGACATTCCGGGGTCCACAGCTAATGATGATCAAAGGCAGTCACAACCAGCCTCTGCTGGGAGAAAATCACACGGGGAGGCCGGGCCTCGCAAGTAGCATTTGCAGTCAAGCAACATTAAGCCTTTCTGAAGGGCGCTGTCAGCAAACAGGAGCTTAGGGAGCACTTCAGGTTGGCAGGAGGCAAGCAAGAACATATCCTCCTGTTAGCCTTTTTTTGGGAGGGGGCGGAGGAGGTATACGCTGCCAAAGGAGCTGGTTTGACAAAATCGAGGCTGGATGCCTCTGTGCGGCAGCGTAATGGGAAAGCCCTTCGAGAGGCAGGAAGTCCTGGAGGCACTCCCATTGGAGAAGGCTTGTGTGCAGTAGGAGATCAAATGGGGACTCCCCCATGCCCGAGGCCCAGTGGAGATAGATATTAAGAGATGATGCTCCTGAGCCCTTTGGCATATTTACTTGTAGTTGCCATGCCCCCCCAGAATATCTGCTTTTTCCTTTAGCCATACCAGGACAAGTGCATTTAGAGAAAGCTTCCTACAGGCTCTCCCCTTACCCCTCCATCATCCTTGACCCTGTAGAGAACCCCAAGGCTGAGTCCTTACAGCTCAAACCCTCCTACGCTGATTTCGTGTCAACTTTCCTACAGTATGGATTCCTGAGAGCTGAGCTCATTTCACACAGGCATGCGCATGTATTCTCTCTTCTGGTGACTGATACCTCCAGCATTCCCTGTAACTTCACAAATAGTTTCCAATCACCTTATAACTTACCCCAACATCTCTCATTTTCTTCCCCATGGAACGATGAGAACACAGGCATTAAAGAAAAAAAAATATGAAAAAGAGGGTAAAAAGAAAAGAGACAGGGACCAGCAGGAAACCAGAGCAGACATTACTCCTAAGGAAGTCCATGAGTAAGGAGAAGCTTGGTCTGGTGCCAGCTTGGCAGGCCATGATTCACCTATGTGCTCCCCACCAGTGTTTCATATGGAACTTGAATATGACATCCTCCACTCCTAACCTGATGTATTTGAGTTCCTTCCACTCCAGAGGCTGGTGCTTTCCTCAGGCAAGCAAGGGAATTCCGTCTTAACCTCCTTCTTGTTGCCAGTGAAGCAACCATGCTCTCTGCCCCAAGTTTTCAGAGCAGAAGCTTTGACTCCTTCTGGTTGAGGAGATTTAAAACAAACAAACAAAAAGGCATCTCAGCACACATTTTCTACCTCTATCCCTTTCCTTTCTGAAGCCAAGATGAAAGGATTAGTGCTTTATTTGCCTTTTAGCCCAGGTGGGCTGCTCTGCTAGCCTGTGCTCCATCTACCATTGTTGCAGGTAACAGCTGTCAGGATTGCAGCTGCTCTTATGAAAGAAGCCTTGCAATGTGCTGCAACCAGGCACCTGGCAATGCTGAACCCATTTGTTCATAGTGAAGGAACATGCGAGCTTTTAATTGTTCATGGCAAAGGGAGCTTTTTAATGACTTCAATTAACAGAGAGAACTCCAGTTAGTTCTTGCTATACAAAAATGTCCACAATGTCATTAAAACGAGATTTACAAGTGTCATAACTGTCAGCAGCATAGTCAACAATACAGCCAATCATTACAACTGAGCACCAAAAGAGAAGGGGGGAACATCATACCACCAAGGAGCTGGATGAAAAGAAAGGAGTATAGGGGGGGAAGGTGCAGAGGAAAAAAGAAAAGTCATTTTTTCTTTTCAGTCTAGATTGATTTTATTCTACAAAATGTTACTCAGTTAAAATTGTAAAAGCAAAACCATTTTAATATGTTCTTTCTTTTGTAGCAGCAAGCTTTCTCTAACAAGCTTTTTGTTTTAGTGCAAATACTGTAGGCCTGTAATTCAGTAAAATAACAAGAACAGAAAAGAGACAACACCAGAGAGAATGCCTCAGAGCTGAAATTCCCCAGGACTGCAAGAATGACATCAAGATCACTACGAGCTAAGAAAGGTCCCACTTCAGCAGTCATCTTTAAGAACCTCTGTGGCAGAAACCATTTCGCTGCAGACAGACAGTAAAAAAGAAAACCCATGATCTAAAACTTCTGAGGAAAAAAAAAGATAATGGTGCCCCCAAACCTTCAACAATCCTCATGGTCACCTATTAGTCACTGAGGCTTCATTTCACTACTGACACCTGCTTCAGAGCAGCAAAATGCTACTGATGCTTTCAATTTGTCCCAGGTGAGTGCAATCAGAACCAGGCCCTTTCTGCATCTGAGGATCTTAAAGCAGACTTTAGTGACACTAGTAACTTTTCGCTCTAATAAAGATGCACTATCCCTTACTGATGTTACTTTGAACTACACAGTATATCAAGATATATACAACAGTTTATCCTCTCACTGAGCAAAAACAATTGGATACCTATTTTCTACACATTTTAATATGGTTTTAACATCAAGTAACCACAAACAAGAAAGTGGAATAACCCTTTAATCATACAGGATAGGAGGGGAACAATTAAGTAAAACAGGATGGGACTTTATTATTATCTTGTATGCTGAGATTTGTCCTGAACTCCACCTACTGTTCACAGAGGAATGATAATGCATCTTTAAAAACGTATCTCTTTTTACATTTTATACAGACAACAACAAAACCCAGATTCTTTTATTTAAGGGATCAAAAAAAATTATTAGCCTAAAAAAAAGAAGATTGTAGTATTTTTAATGCTTTATTATATCCAAGTCTTGAACAGAAAAAAAAAGGATGTAAACATGATAAATAAATAAGAAATAAATGTATATTGTTCCCCCCACCTCTTAAAATGTTTGACTTGGCCTTCCTAATGAAAATGAACTTGTGTCATGATAATAAGATTTCTTACATTTCAGAAGTCTGTTTTAGAATGAAAAAAAAGCAACAAAAAGGAAAAAAAAAAGGCAACAACCAAACACCAGGAATGTGATTTGGGAGGATGTTAAATTAATGGCAGGCAGATCTGCTGGAGCAGGCACAAGACGGCTGCCTGCCAATAAATAATAAGAGACCAGGGAGAAGGGAGGTGTCTTAGGTTTGTTTTCATTCTGTTTTTTTCTTTTCATTTAGGATGAAGGCCAGGTGGATCCTACATACAGGAAGCAGCAAAATTAAAGGTTCAGATGAACTAAATAGATCATTTAAATAATAATTATAAAAACACAACAGAGAGCTACTGTCCCCAGCATGTTGGTCCCAAATCCCATCATACCACAAGTGGATTGAGACTTACCCAGTCTCCACACCTAGAAGAAAGGAATATATGAAGGCAATGCCACAACTGGGAAAGGAGAAGGAGGGATGAAGGCAAAACTGGAATGGCAAACATCACCTAGAAGCTGAATGTTTCCTTCAGTGCAGCTGCTACTGCTCCTTCCAGTTTGGCATTGACTAATTCAAGATGTTAGGAGAGGCTTTGTTAGGCCAGTCATTAGGGGGCTGACCCAGTACCAGCTGAAATTCCCTGGGCCTTTTTCTGTTGACTTCAACAACTCTCTGTCAGCACTAGTTACAACAGCTCCCACATCCCCACTACATGCAGAACACAGAGACACTACATTTAGGAATCGGCAGGGAAGTTACTCATGGAAAATAACATTTTGGGCATGGGAAGGACAATCAGTTCCCAAAGAGCACACCAAAAGACCTGAAAAGAATGTAGGGCTGGACCAAAATGGCAGTAAAGTTGTACTTGCCTGCCAGAAACTCAACAAAAGTAAGGCTGATCCACAAAATACAAAAGGCTGGAGACCAGCGATCCCAACACAGACATCCTTTGAGAGACCTGAGGGACAAAACAGGCAGGCACAAGGTATCTGGGGCTTTTTCCAAACAGCAGAAAATAATCCTCTTTTTTGAGCAGTTTCACGTGGCTCCCATCAGTATCACAGGTCAGGAAAAGGGAGCATCTTGTCCTGTCTCTGAACAGGTCAATGACCAGGCAGGAGGCAGTGGGCAAGGGCTGGCTGCAGCTCCTTTTGGCAATGATTCAGTGACCACGAGCAAAGGTAGGTTTTTGTTGTTCCACCAGTTAGATCTGAGAAGGCACCTGACTTCCTGAAACCCCTACAAGAGGTGGATCTTCCTGATCTCATAGGAGACAGCAATCCTGGTTAGCTAGCCTCAAAAGTAGCTGCATCATTTTAGGATTCACCCACTTGTCAGTGTTGTGTTCTGCTCAAAAATGTGTGGAAATGACATGCAGAGACATTTTATTAACAGCTTTAGATTCTCAGTCCAGAGTGGCCCAAACAAGATTTGGCAAAATGGAAACAGAGAAGCTGCAGTTTCCCCTAAAGTGGTATCATCTACATAAAACCCTAGGAAAAGTGGATCCTCTGTGCTAACTATGGGAAATTTAAGATCTACTTCATTAGAAAGGAAGTTTTGATGTATACGTGAGGACAATACAACTCCTTTACTAATTTTACTTACTGTGTAAGCTCAGTTTGAAACCTCTAGCACCAGTATAAGAATGGAAGTATTTAAGCTATGAAAAAAGCCTGAATCCAATCAGCTTTATGAAGCAAAAAGATCACTCACATCTTTATTTCTGGCAAGCGTGGTAAATACCTGGGTTAAAAATAATAGTTATAATAAAAAAACCAAAGTCCACCTCTAGAGCCAGAATCATGTCCCTTTGAAATTATTCAGGGAATGGGCAGTGGCCAGAGTTTGAGGGAAGCCAGCCCTGCTGAGTTAAGTTCCAGTTCCACAAGACTGAACCCTATTAATTCCCCGTGGAGTTGGTGGGGACTGCAGCAGTTTTGCATCTCATATGACTAGCCCTATAATTGTTGTATTTCTCCAGGTCCAGCCTGAACAAGAAATACCCTAGTTTTGGTTGATTTAAAAAAAAAAAAAAAAAAAAGTATATATGTGTGTGTGTGTGTATACTAGAAAAAGACAATCTTACCCCAAAATAAATAGCTGCCACCACAGCTTCAATAGGCAGGGCCAAAGAGCTATCTCCTAAGCGGTTTAGCTGGCAAGCTGGGCAATCCTAGTGTGCACAGGGTCATGGTTTGTCAGTGCCTTGACATCAATGCGAACTGAGCTTGGCTCCAAGTGGAAACAGGTTACACACATTACTGTTTTCAGTAGTGAACATGAGCACTGGAGAGCTTGTACCCTCTGTGAGCACTTAGTAGTAGCAGTCAAGCCCAGAGGCTAGAGAAGACAAGGACCCAAGGCTAGGCCAAGAACCCTTTGGTTTGACTCTTTGTCTTCAGGCCCATCAACCACAACAAAACAAGATCAATTGTAATGCAGAAAAACCAGAGGCCAAAGACCAAGGTGCAAACAATGTTAATCAATTCTCCTCAGCTGTCAATTTGTCATTTGCCAGAGCTTGTCAGAAGCTCTGTTTTAGTTCAAACAGGTCAACACTTTATCCATGCCATTCCTGCCTGGTCAGGAGCTGGGGCCTTGTGGCCTGTGCTGTGCTGGTGGATACCTGCTGCTTTGTTTCCCAACAATGAAAAAATCTGCAAGGGTACAGCCAGCTAATTTCACCATCTCAGCTGCTGCCAGTCTCCATCCTAGATTTATAGGCATGTGGTGCCACCTCTTTTTTTTGTAGCATGTTCTGCAAATATGGCCAAGGGGAGGGGAAGATTTACTAACAGGAAGAGATCAGCCTCTGAGTCAGGAGCTCTGATGGGAGGGAAGATGTAATACTCCTTAGACAGCAGGCAGCCCAGGAAAAGTAAACAACAAGCAGCAGACTTGATATCCAGCAAACTAGGGTAAAACCCTGCCAGAGACACTGGTAAGTGCCAGCCCAGCAGCTTTTCTGATACTACTTTGGCCCTGAGATGCTAACTTGGTTTTTTGAGGAGCCCAAGGGGATAAACATATCCACAGTTTTAAGAAGAAAGGCTTGCACATGAGCCTTCTGCTGTCTCTGTGCCTCAGGCTAGAGATTACAAGCTCTGCCCTTGCTGCTGAGCTCTTGGGCTCCTCTTGGTCCCCCTATCTCCTGGTCCTCCCAGCTGTCACCCTCCTGTCTGGGCAACCCTACGTGTTTCCCACAGCTACTCCCAAGAGGAAGGATCCTAACAAGACTTTAGAGTTCAGAGCAACTGGATGAAATGTAATGGGATCGACAACATTGGAAATTATAAGCAGAGAGAGAGAGAGCGCACGCAAGAGAGAAGTTGTAAGATCAACTAACCAGAATGATTTAAGCACAGAGCACAATCGATCAGGTCAATCCACAAAGGAAAGGGACGACTAGCAACTGTCTGCAGCTCGCCTTCAGTCCTGGCCAGAAGTGCTCCTCAAGTCCACTACGGCCACAAAGAGGTTTCCATAGGCAGTCCCTACAGACGGGACATCACCCTCTCCAAACAGCCCTGGCGTGTCAGTCCCACCCTTGCCGTTTCCTGCCTCCAGGGAGCTGGCGTTGGTCCTCACTCTCCTTCCTGGAGCTGTAGCACTTCCCCATCCTTGTTCTTGCTGCCCTTGTGCTTGAACGATCCTGTGCCTGTCTCTAATCCCATGGAGGGGGCTCCCCCCCTAGTGCTGTGGGGGATGTAACACACTGGCAAAATGGGGGGCCGCAGGGGGATTACAATGCCAGCAAGGTGGGAGAGTTCAAGGAATCTGAGGACTGGTCCCCGCTGCTGCTGCTCCTCCGGTGAGCTTTGGAGCAGGACTCAGAAGGGGAGAGAGGAGACTCCTGATCCAACACGTTAGGGTAGGTGAACACCAAGTTGGAAGAGCCAGGAGTGATGGCTGGTGTTGAGGTCACCACAATGGGAGTGTTGAGTGCCTCCTCCCCATAAAAACCTCCAGCAATGCTGATGGGCTTAATGACAGACCTCTGGGCTTTGTCAAGGACCAAAGAGGAGGATGGGATCTCTTCCTCCACAGGCTCCTGCTTCACCACCACCGCTCCACTTGCTCCAGTCCGAACGCTCTGGAGGCTGCTGGATGGTGGGCTCCGACGTTCCTCGGGGCTGATTTTGCACACAGGGCTGTGAGCCACCAGCATAAACTCCAGCTTCTCCTTCTCCTTCTGGAGCTCAGCGATCTCCTTTTGCAGCACTGACTTCTCCTCCTCCAGTACTTCAGTTTCCTGCAGACAAAAGAGGAATAAATAAACAAAATACCGAAGGCTCTGGAACTACTCCTCACCTGCAACAGGGCCACCAAGTCCAGATCCCATCTGGCACAGGCAGATACACCCTAGACTCTTCATGAACCAAGCAGACACCAGGTCATTGCCAGTCGAGCATCCTGTGTTTCATATGTCTATTAGTAGGCTATTCACAAACTGCACCAAAACTTGCTTTAATTTTCTGACAGCCAGTTTTTGCCACTCTATCCTGGCCTGTGACTTCAGTCTTCTCCGTTGCTCTCTGCCTGACAGACACTTTAGCAGAGGACCCAGATCTCCTCCCATTGTTTTATGTTAGTCTAGTCATATTCTTTTCACTTTTGACAGAGGTAGCATATAGCAGCCTCTAAACTGTTTCCATTTTATTTCTGTAGTGCATATCCCAGATTAGATCTGACACTTTTTTAACTCTTGCCCAAAGGACTATCCCTTGATGCATCTTACAGTTAATACATTTACCTTTCCCATGGTCACATCACACAGATGGATCATAGTCATACTGTGAGCAATTAGTACCTTGCCATGTGAGGAGCTCGTAACTGCACAAAACTCAGTCAGTCCTTCAGGATGTGACTTCCCACTTTGCACACTCCTCTCACTTCTATCACTTTAATCACAACATTTCTATAGGATGTCCTGCCTCCCCTACACTGAGAATACCTCCTAGTTTGAGGCAGCAGCACATTTCACTGGTGTGCTTTCACTGCTGCTGTGCTTGTTAACAAGATCACTGGATAAAACCAGCCCCAGGCTGGTTCTTGACCCACTGGAGCCTTTCCCTCAGCTTCTTTCAACACAACCCAATCTTGTCTTCTCTTCAACCAGTCCCTTACCCAACCCTTGGTTCTTATGCTCAGCCCTACCTTCTCCAGCTTTATTATTACTCTACAGCACCAGTGCACACATCTCTGTGGTGCTTCCTTTTTGAAGGAAGTCAGTTACTGCCCCACCTCCAAAGAAAGGTTAAGCCTAAAGGATATAGCTTTGATAGGTACACGTAACACCTGCCTTGTCTTTTACTGCTTTCAGATGATCCTAACTCTTCAGTGCTTTTGTCCTTAAAGCCTGCCTTTGAGGCACACAGTGTCTTTATTTCCACTTACAAAAGGACACCAGAGTCAGGGAGACTTGTGCTAGTTGAGAGGCCAGAAGGGAGGAGAGCTCCTAGGACATTCTGGGCACTCAGCAAAAAGAATTTTAGGGTCCTAACCTCCAGGCCCAAGTCCCCCTCATCAGCTACCGTTGAGGTAGGAGCAGTACCACTGGGCAGACTTGACCGAGGAAGGCAGAGCATGTTTGAAGCATCTTCCTCGAACGTGCTAGTGGAGGAAGAACAATGCCCTTGGAGCTGGTGTGAAGGGTGGGTGACAAGGAAGGAGAAATGTACGCCGAGCACGTACCGCCTGGAGTTTCTCTGTTAGCTCTCGACGCCTGTTACGACACTTAGCAGCTGCCAGCTTGTTCCTCTCTCTCCGGATCCTTCGCTTCTCTTCTTCCTCAGGCGACAGCTGCAGGCAAGTGCCAAGAAAATCCAATCAGATCTGAGCAAGGCATTCCTTTAAGTTTGTGAGGATTTAACCGCAATGCAAAGGAAAAAAGCCTGATCCAGCAGGATGCTGAGCACTCCCCCTCGTCACTGATGTCAGCAGAAGATGAAAGCACACAGTATCTCTGCCTGCACCAGGTCTTAGCAGAAGGGTGAGGAGAAGGAGCAGGGCACAGGGAGAAGATTGTGTAAGAGGACAGTGAATCTGCACCAAGGCCAAACAGATAAAAGATGCTCTGATTGTTTCACAACTTGGGTGGTACATTAAGCAAAACCAGAGCACGATGTTGTAAGTGCCTCTTTCTTGAAAAAAAATATCTGCTGCTTCCCACACAAAAATAGTTGTTCACTTGAAGGTCAGGGATGGTGTATAGGGGGAGACAGGGAAATCAGCAGAGCTCCCATGAAGTCCATGAAGCAACAATGATTTATACCACCCAAAAATCTGACCTCAGATTTTTGAGCACTCAGCGAGATAACACACTGCTTCTTGCATCAGCAGGCAAGGCTCCAGTGATATCAAGGGCTTCCTGAGGCCAGCTGACATCCTCACTGATGTAAATCAGGAGCAATTCCATAGAAACCCATCCAGCTACAGTCTTGCGAAACCAGAGGAAGCGAGCAGGAGCTCACAAGACCTGGTCAAGCTTTGCCTAGCTTTTGGGGTCTGAGACAAGGTTTTACAAACCCCAACAGCCGCAGATAGGTTTGTGCCACGGCCGGAGCCAGTACGGCCGGGCATGGAGCGGGTGAGCGCGGCCCCGCTCTCCGCTGTGGCACCCAGAGTGCGGGAGCCGTGCAGCCGGCCCAGCGCGGGGGGCCAGGGCACGTGCTCAGCCCTGCACTCCAACCTTGTGCCCTGCACTTCAGCCTCACCCAGCCCGTGTGTCCGGCAGGGGCTCTGGCCTGGTGACTGCAAACGAAAGCAAAACCCTGACACCTGGCAAAGCACATGTCAGATCTCACAGAGTGCCAGCAGAGAATGGAAAGAAACACCTCTTCAGAGAAGCTTCAGTTTTAATATCTTCATGGACTGTGAATGTCACAAACAAGACATTCACTGTTTTACTATCTTTTCTTTTTATTGTTAAGTTTTACTCCAACCTCAGCCTAGTCTTGGCTTGCTATATTCTCCCTAATTTCAACGTTTGCAGTTTCAGTAAGTTTACTTTAGCCTCTGGGCATCCAGCTCGCTCATTTCTGCTTTTTTCAGGATCTAATATGTGCCTGTGATTTCACCTGCATGTAACATGAGCCCCTGGATGCTCACTGAGCAACACATGCAATTCTAGGACCGCAGGACACAGAATTTACGCCCAAAAGCTTTTTTCATCAGCAGCTCACAGTGTCCATCCTAGGGTGGGGTGTACCTCCATTCTGCCGGGCAGCATATTTCCCCCAGTAAGGAGCCCCTTCAGGCACTGCTCTCCCTGCTACAGCTCTGCCCACTCACTTCCCACCCCGTAGAAGTGCAGGATAAAAATGTGTTTGCACCCAAGTATCTACAGTATGGCAAAGCACTGAGCATGCACACAGAAGCTGTGCTGACTTGGGGCCTCTGTGTACAGTTTTTAAGAGCTCTTTCATGCTTTAGAAGCACAGATCTCATTGAAACATGTTTGGAGCAAAACTTCTGCTCGCAGGGCCTTCAGTAATTTTAAAATTATCTGTTTTGGAGACTCTGCTGTGCAAAAATCGCACAGACAGGGCAGAAGCCCCTGATCTGGATGTTCTTAACATTTTACCAGGTCTAAAAAGGAATATTCCATTAGTGGTTGCTGGATTTGTTTGAAAGTGGTTGGCTTTGGCACTCTTTGTGCCCCTGCTGTATGCGTTATCCATAGCTTGTCCAAGCCCAATACGTGCATTCACTGTCAGGAACGTTCATCAAAACAGGCTCTTTTCATAAAGTGTTACACAATGTTTTCCAAAAAGGCACTCCGATGTGGTGTTCAAAGCACCAGCCGTGGAAACCTGAGCCAAAGGGCCACAGGAAAGCGCCCGGGTACTGCCTTAGCACGTGTCTAATCAAAAGGACTTGGCTTTGAATGACCCACAATGAACGGCTTGCAAACAAGCCACAGGCCAGGAATTGCTTGGCAGGCATCCTTCAGCAAATAACTCTGAACAACAAATAAAGCAGAGAATATGGTGATCTCTTCACGGCCAATTTGTGAACACAGAGGCAGCATTTGTCAAACAAATTAGTTGTTGCTAATTATTCCTCCAGTTCTCGTGAGATTTTCCTTGTCTTTGGACACCAGCCCTGCACGCAGGGAACTAGGAAGTAGCTCCAGCTGGTGGAAAAGGCTGGCACGTACCCGAACCACCGCGGCTACCCCATCCTTCCTCCCAAAAACGGGTCCTCAGTGCATCCATACCAGCTCTCCACACAGAGGTACTGCTAAACTCTGGCTTTAACCTCTTAGCTCTAAACCAGACAGCAACTCCACATAAAATAATCAGACTGTGAATCAAAACAGATGACGTGGAAGTAAAAGTAGGGCTGGTGAGTCTTATTAGAAACAGACCTCACGCAACAGCATGCGCTCGTGTACGGAGGGTGCGCAGTGTGTCTTGCTGCACTGCTCTGCAGCGACCCACACAAATGCTGCTTGGGAACAACTTGGGGAGATCGAGTTTAGTCACATCTATTTTTTTTTTTAAAAGAGAAGTCAGCCTAGCGCTGTGAATAGCTGTTCACCAGACACCCCTGGAGAAGGCTGATTCTCACTAAGAAGAGAACAACAGGACTGATTTCCAGAAGGTGAGGTGCCTGCACCTAGTCCACTGGATCCAGGGTCCCAGCTTAATAATCCCGTCAAGAGGATGAGCACAGGGCAGCAGTGGTACAAGCCACCCCATGCCAGTTACAAAGATACCTCTGACTTTGGAGCAGAAAAATCTCTTATGCAATCCCCACCTCACTGCTGCAAAAAGATCAAGCGATTACGTGTTTGTAGTGGGAAGGTGGATTTAGACCCCAGTCACCAAAAGCTCTTCAAACTAGAGTGGAGGTGCTCTAGGGAAGCTGTTCCTCCCTGCATGATGCTGGCTGGTACTGGGGGTATCACACAAATGGAGACTGGAGCAGTGCTAGCTGCTACAGAGCTGACAGAAAGCACTAGCTGATGTAATTTAGGTGTCAGATTTGTAAAGGACCTACATGAAACCTGCTCTGCTTTCTTGGAGGTTTCCTTCTGCCTGGAGTGGCAGAGACACTCAAACTGAAACCCAGGGCTCAACTTCAGAGTTTCACCTGCTTTTGAAACCAAGCCGCAATGCGGGCCGGCAGTGCAAAGTGTTTGATGAAGATTGGGTAAATCTCACCATGTAACGAGGAAGCAGCAATAAGTCACCCTCCAGCTTACACCTTATGCCACCCTAAGAAGCCCTAGCATGTGTATAGCACCAGGGATGGACCTCAGTGCTCCCCTGTGGTGCTGGGAGATCGCATGAGGGGGCGGGGGGGAAAATCTCTGTACATCTGTTTTCAAGGCAGTCCCAGCAACTCTCCCCACTGCAGTTACCTGCTCATCTCTCCGTCTCCGTCCCACTGTGGTCCCGATGGTTTTGATGACACCAGGACGCTGGAGAGCCGTGTGTCCGGCCACTGAAGACAGCGGGGGCAGCGGGTGGCTGTAGGGGTGTGAACGGGAGTAAGGGCTGGACATGGAGGTGATCACGGTGGGCTGGACCATCCACTGCAGGTCTTGGCTGGTTGTGATGGCGTTGATCGTAGGGATAAAAGCACTGCCTGATCCTGGCATATCTACTCGAAATTTCTAGGAGGAAAGGCAGAGGAAAAGAGGGACAGAGAGAAGAGGAGAAACCGTCAATGAAAGCAGAACATAAGTGGTTACTCTGAAACCAGCTAGGCCCTCAGGAGTGGCACCAGTGAAGATCAAAGCAGCACCTGAAGCAAAAACACCAGTAGCTGGTGCCTCTGCAGCATCTCAAGCTGCCCCTGCCTGCCACAGCCCCCTGAGGAAGGAACTGGGCGCAGGCACTTCCCCTCCAGAGCAGCCCTGCCCTCTCCCAACCCCCTTCCTCTTCCCCCACACACCTCCCCAGCATACCCTAACCCAGTCTCCCCTCACAGGCATCATTCCCACTGCTGCCACCTCCTGCCAGTGCCCACCACTCCTTCCGGCATGAAGCAAAAGGGGAATTAAGGAGTTTCTAGAGAAACACTTCTCTTCGAGCCCAAAGAAAAGGAACAGAAACTTCAGTTCTGAAATGCCGTTACCAAGCAGTTCAAAGCCGCCTTTCACCAAAGGATTGCCCTGAAATTTGGGCTTGGTTCATGTAGGGTTTGGTATGGCAAGAACAGCAGCTTGCTTCTCCTTCAGGAGCTCTGTGCTCACCGAGAAACCCGGCCCTGGGATGGTTACGTGCGAGGATATGTATTTTAATAGCAGCCTATAAAATAGGTCTAGGATTCAGATCGGACAAGTTCCCTGCAGCTCTCTGCACTGTCTAGACAAAACAAGGCAGCAGTAAAACCAAGGCAGCAGGTAATGATCGCCTCCAAAATACATGTACACCTTCTTTCAGACAGAGGTAAATCCATCTGGATAATATGCTGGCACTAAATTGCAAGGAAAACAATCGCTTGTCCCCGGAGGGGGAAGCAGGGGAGAAAGAATGTTTTTGTCTATGCTGAGCTCCTTCAGGAGGCTTTCAATGGTTAGACTGGAATTAACACACAGACAGGCCTTGCTCCAGCACTCACTGAGCAGGGCACAGCGCTTGTAGGACCCACAGCTGTCACCACCAGTGGTTTGTAAGCCTTGAAATGATTCCATGAAAAATGCACATTCTTGGGTCAACAACCTAGCTTCCCAGAGAAGCGAGAGCCCTTGCATCAGCCTGACCTCAGCTCAGGTAAGCGTCCCAGATAAGGGACACCACTTCAACACAGATTTCCTTTTCGGGGTGTGCCTAGTCAAGCACCTTAAGTGCTTTGTTAAACCAAAGCTACTGCAAATAGTATTTCACATTCTGATAGCTACAGCACTTCAGGCCAGCATTAGTGGGCTGCCAGCACCTGAAGACCAGAAGACCCAGTCTGAATACTGACATCTGCTGACTTACACTTCTGAACAGCTCAAAACCTAGCAAGAGAGGATGAGAGAAGGAAGGAGCGAGTCAAGTTAAGCAGGCGGGGAAATTACCCAGAGAGGATGACACTGGCACCAAGACCTTGGCAAAACCCCCAACAGGACCTCAGAGATTCACTTGGAGCTTGAATCCAACACAGCCTCAGCTCATCCCACATTTCAGAGTGCACATCTCTGAACTCAGAGTGCGTCTCTCTCACCTCTCCCAATTAGTTACAGAGGCTCAGAGCCGCAAACTGTCAACACTGCATCAGAATTTATGGGTGCAAATCCCTTCCTTTGCTCTGCCTGGTGTCAACTGTGACCACATGGCACAGAAGAGCACGCCTTGGTGCCTCCATAACCAGAACACAAGAGGACCTTAACCTCACAGAAGGGAGGAAGTGCAAGACCAGTTGAACCACAAGTTCAACTCAAGGGATGTGAGCCCTACTTCCAGATCCACAAAAGTGGCTTCTACCATGACCTTTACCTATCTGTGCCACCCTCCCTTCCGTATGCAAAAAGCAGAGAGGAAGAGTCCTGTCTTCTTTGCAGGGACACTAGGAAGCTGTGACTGCAAAACATTTAGAGACCTTCTGGTGCTTTGCCATACAGAATGCCACCATTTGCATTCCAGAGCTGACCTTTGCCTCCAACACCCAACAACATGCTAAAAATTCCCAACAGAGGTTGTGAGAGTCAGATCCACCACCAAATCAACCACATAAAATATGAGCATCTGACACAAAAATCGGGCTCCAAGTTATTGACTAAGCAAGTACTCCATTTTCAGTCACCCCTGTATTCAAGCTAGGACCCTTCTGTAACACTAGTGCAGGTCTCCTGGACAGCAAAGGGGAGCTGCTCAGTTCAGCCACATCCCTCTGCAGCTCCACAGTGCTTGCCTGCAGACCTGGGGGGAAGAGACCAGTTCCTCTCTGAGCCATGCCCCATCTCTGTCACCAGCTTCCCTTCTAATAACTCAAAATATCTTAGAAATAAAAAAAATCCCCCAAAGCTGTATTCTGTACTTTCCAAAGGCAGTGTTTTTCCTGGATAACTAGTTAAGGGACACAATGCTGTGGCAGGCTGAGTCTTCAGACACAGTGTGCTCAGTCTAACACCAGGTTTTACAAGCATTGCTTCCTGACTGATCAGGCTTTCCCCACATACCTCGCTTTCCCTGCTAGGACGCTGCACCGGATCAGCTCTGCCGTGCCAAAATGCTGCTGGCCCCCCACATTCTGCCCACTGGCCATCAGCTCCAACCCCTGGGACGCTGCTGGTTGCAGTGGCAGGCCCTGAATCCCCTGCCACCTCCCCTGCACAGCCCCTTTGAGCACCAGCCTCCTCACGTAGAAGTGCCAGACCTTTCCCCAAACTGCAGCCCCAGCTTTGCTCTCCTCATCCCTCCTCCTCTCAGAGAGCTTCAATCCCCCTGCCAGCCTGACAGCACTGCCAGCCTCCTTTTTTTTTTTGCCCTCACCCACCTCCCCAGTTCTCCTCTTTCCAGACCCCCTCCTGCCTTCTCTTGCCGGACATGCACAGCTCTCCTCTCCTGACCCACAAGAGGCTCCTGGAAGCAGCTCTCTGTTCTTCCTCTCTACAAGGAATTCAGAGCACTACAGAAAGATGAGGCGATAGGCAGATTGCAGGGCTACACACGCAGCACGCGCTCAGCCACAAACCCACCGCTCTCCTCCTGACCCAAGCAAACACAGATGAAGGTATCATTAAAAAACCCCAACAACTAAACAGCAAACAGAAAGAGTTCTGTTATTAAGTGTGCCAAAAACTGAGGTCAGTCTCTGCTCTGCCTTAAAAATACGGGGTTGGATGAGAGCCTCCTCAGATCCACAGTTGGGGGAGGCTCCAGCAAGTCCTGCCACAAGCAGGGACAGACTACATTAGCAGCTCACAACTCAGCAGCACAGGAACATTTCAAGCTTTGGCTTGTGGTTCCTTTCTCCACCTTAAGGTTTCTATATGGCACGCCGTTGTGTCTTTGCTCTACTCTGGACCCTCACTGACATCTGTAACTAAGTGCTGAGCAGCACCAGAAACCAGTCAAGAAATGGGTATAATGGCTGGGGGGAAAAAAAAATCAAATCCAACAACAAAGCGACCGAGAAAACACCTAGAGCATCTTCAACATTACTCAGTTATCAAATATGGGGTATGTGATAGATCTTGTAATAAATACAAGGCCCTTGATGGCTCTCCCATGTTGAACATCTCCTCGAAGGAAAACTGGACACGGTGCTATGATATCTCAGGGGAAAGCTGACCACTCTCAAAGAGTACACAAACTCTTCCCATTAAAGTCTATGTTTACCACATGGCAAGTCAGTGATTAGGAAAATAGCATGACACGCAACTTAAAAGAAAAATGTTCCAGTGCTGTGCTGTATGGGAAAAAATAATTAAAAAGCATCAAAGTTTTGGCTCAGAGACACAGTTTCCATTTAAACACGTGACTGATGCATCTTTTCTTGCTTTTGGGAAAAAAAAACCCAACACAATAAAGAAAAAATTTCAGCAATGCATATTTTCTGAAGTGATAAAACTGCAGATCTCCACAGACCAGAATCAGCAGAACAGCCTGACTGCTAGGGTAAAGGCAACGCTTACATTTGATCCTAATCTACAACATCTGTAAGGATCAAGGGAAAGACGGAGCACACGGCCTTGAGAAATCTCCCGGATTCTTAAAGAAAACATTTATGTTCCTGCTAAGCCAATGTCCTGCTCAAAACCCTGTTTCAGATAGTAACCCTAGAAACTGGGCTCTGGTCCCCGTATCAAACGGCACGCACGCGAGCTGCCTGGGGAAGAAGTGGAGCCCCAGAAAAAGGGGAAAACCCAGTTATTGCTCCGACTGTGACAGCTCAAATACGAAGTGGTGACGGAGTTTCACGACCTCCTGCACAAGTGCTTGAATCCAGTGCAGCTGTTAAATCACAGGAGGAAAGGGAGAGTGAGGATTTGCAGTTTGCCGGGCGTTTCCAGCTTCTCAGTCCCCCTTCCCGCTCCCCCACCTTGTCCTGGCATTTACTGTAAACCAGGGAATAAGCTTTAGCTGAGCTAGAATCCCTGGAAACCCCAGTCCGCAGCCCGCAGAGGGCACCAACGAGATGCGTTTGGAGCAGGCGGGGAGCGGCAGCGAGTCATTTCTGGTAAAACTTCTTTAATGTGAGGAATGTCACGGGCTGGTACGGCTGGCAGAGTTTAAGACTGGACTTTTTTTCCTTTTTTTTTTTTTTTCGTTTAATTATCCTATGACTCCTTGATGCGAAGGCTGCACTGTGCTCACACTGCCAGTTCGCTCATACAAGCCACACAAGAAATAATATTGTGAGAAAAAAAAGGGGGGGGAAGCCCAACTCTGAAAAGGCAAAAAAAAGAGTGAGGCTGGGCCAGCTGATGTAAACAAGTTATGAAATAACACAGGTTTGTATAACTGGCCCGATTGTGTAATGCCTTCTCCAGAAGTGGTAGATTTAGTCGATCTAGGCATGCAAGTCATTCCGAAGTATTTTCTTAGGAAAATGAAAGGAAAAAAACCCCAAACCACACGACTGGGCTTTCAGGTCCGTGAATTCACGCCGCTTTCAACAGGAAATATTTCCCATTCTCGAAGCGCCGCCCGGCAGCGGGGCTTGCGTGGGGAGCGGGGCCGGACGGCGCGCGGAGCGCTCCGGCGAGCCCCAGGAAACTCCCGCTCGGGAACAGCCACGGCCGGCCGGAGAGCGGCCGGAGAGCGGCCGGCGGCTCCCGGCAGAACCACGGAGCGGGCGGGCAGCGGGCTGAGCAGAGCGGCACGCTACCGGCCGCGGGGTCCCAGCGTGGTCCCCTCGGGGTCCCAGCGTGGGAAAGGCAAAGAGAGTGTCAGCGCCTCTGAGACAAAGTTTAGCGGGAAAGAAGCGGGCAGACCACTGCAGGCGCTGGAAAGACCCAGAGCCCACTTCTAACCATCCCTCCGTGTTCCACGGCGGCTGCAACAGCTCCGTGAATAACTCGGGCGGCACCTCCCAAAGTCCCAGCGAAGCCGCCCAAAGTGCTGCGGGCGAGCCCCGGGCACCACCCGGGCAGGCGCGGTGAACGTGGACGGCGAGAAGCTCCCGACGAGAACAAAAGCAGGAAGGAGGAAGAGTTCGGTGCGCCCCTGTATTCGCGTTACCGACCTCGGAGAGGAATCGCCCGGAGGAGCCCTTTGATTTCCGCGCGGGTCCCGGCCCGCCGCTGCGGAGGGTGCCCGGGCGACAGGCGGGGGCTCGGCACCGA